>SJYC01122734.1:0-27196 GCA_006408675.1 Madoqua kirkii | reverse complement strand
GGCAGGGCTGAGCACAGGGGGGCTGAGCACAGGGGGGGCTGAGCACAGGGGGGCTGAGCACAGGGGGGCTGAGCACAGGGCAGGGCGGAGCACAGGGCAGGGCTGAGCACAGGGGGTGCTGAGCACAGGGGGGCTGAGCACAGGGGGGGCTGAGCACAGGGGGGGCTGAGCACAGGGCAGGGCTGAGCACAGGGGGGGCTGAGCACAGGGGGGGCTGAGCACAGGGGGGGCTGAGCACAGGGCAGGGCCTGCAGGGCAGGGCTGCGCCCCGGCCGGCCACACACGTCTGTTCAGCAACAGACAGGGCCAGCCCAGGCATGTGCCACCTAACTCCTGGCAACGGTGCGGAAGAGACAAGCCTCTCCAGGACGAGACAGAGGGCTTTTGCCTGTGGGAGTGGCCGCTAGTGTCCCCAGGAGCCCTGTGGGGTGTGGGAGCCCTGGACCACCACCCGGCGTTGCCCCGAAGGCCCTCCGTCACTCGCTGTCACCGAGCTCTTTCTGGGGAGGTGCCGGGCACATCTCTTCTGACGGCACTGCTGGAAGGAAAGTCGGTGCTCTCTGGGTCTGAGAGCTGTGGGGTCCTGTTTTCTGTCTTGTAAGAAGAAAGACCCTTTACAGTAATGGGCAGAAAGTACGTTGCCTTTGCTGAGACACTGGGGCAGATCTCCCTGGGAGAGGAAACGCAGGTTTCATTAGAACCATCTGGAGCGCACATCACTGGGAGATGTAAGCAGGCGATAGTGCAGCTTCTCATGGAAGGAGCTGTTTCCCCAAAAATCCGCTGTTATTACGTAGACAAAGCTATCTAGCCGCCTCTTTTCCTATTTCATCATTTCTGAAAAAAGAAACCTCAGCTCTTGGCTGGCAGCTGTCCGTACAGAGTTGCTGCTGGGAATAGCGGACTCCTGTGGGGTGTTCTCACCCTCCAGCCGGGTGGCGCCGGGCAGGTGGGGTGGTGACTGCCGGACCCCGGGGGCCAGGCACCCGCCCGAGCGAGAACCCCGGGTCTTGCCACCTCACAGCGCTTCACAGATAAGACCAGCCTTCTTTTTCTTTTTGAAAATCATAGTTACTGGGTCAATTGTTTAAATTATAAGACCAAAACCTCCTCCTTGTTTATTGTGTAAAGCCTTTTTGTTTTGTGCTGGAATATGGTTGATGAGCAGTGCTGGGTCTCGGGTGGACGGCAACGTGACTGAGTTACACACGTGTGATCTACCTGCTCTTTCAGCAAAAGTCCAGCAGTCCCAGGTGGGGTGGTCCCATTCTCTGTGATTTACAGTTAACGTTAGTGTCGTATTTTTATTGAAGCTTTAAAAACATGTTCAAGTGCACACACAAAGCGTGTGTGATGCTCTGTACAGGTCTTTCGCATGTTGAGGTTGTACTCGTTTGTTTTTGATTCGCTGTTTTAAGTAACGATCATTTTTCAAGTCCTCTAGTATAAACCATGGTTCTCCATATGTGGGGTGGTCCCATTCTCTGTGATTTACAGTTAACGTTAGTGTCGTATTTTTATTGAAGCTTTAAAAACATGTTCAAGTGCACACACAAAGCGTGTGTGATGCTCTGTACAGGTCTTTCGCATGTTGAGGTTGTACTCGTTTGTTTTTGATTCGCTGTTTTAAGTAACGATCATTTTTCAAGTCCTCTAGTATAAACCATGGTTCTCCATAGACTAGCCGTGTTTTGCTTCCTTAAAATGAAAACAGGTAGGTAATGCCAGTTCCTGTTTCTTATGGTGCGGAGTGATTACATGGAATGCGATATTTGGAAAACAGTAATGTCTAAGCCAGTTTATGTCTTTTCTAATCTGCAGGCAAATATAACTGATAGTTTTAGTCTCTGGGTTGGGAGTGTTAACAGGATTAAGCCTGAGCAAGTGGTCACGTTCAAGTAGAGTTCTCGGGGCTTCCCAGGCAGTCCAGCGGTTAAGCCCACCGCAGGGGCCGCAAGCTCGGTCCCTGGTCAGGGAACGGAGATCCCACATGCCCTGCGGTGAGGCCAAGGTCACCAATAAGATACAGTACTGATTTCTTAAAAATCACTGTAGTATTAATTTTTAAAGAGCACCTCTGAATTTTAGTTTTAAAATTCTTCTCTACAAGGCGTGCGATAAAGAAATACCGGATTGCCCAAGTGCACGTAGACAGCCAAGCCCTGGGCGGCGCGGGGCTGGCGGGAGTGAGGCTGGGCCTCGGGCGCAGTGCGAGGGCCTGGGCGGGCAGTGCCTCCGCCGTCGGCTCAGCTCAGGGCCTTGGACACGCCCGCATCCTGCGGCAAACGTCCTGTGGCAAACGGTGTCTGGCGCTTCGCCCAGAGAGGGGAGGGTACCATCCGGCGCGTCCCCTCGGCGGCCGCGCTTGCAGAGGGCGAGGTGCAGTGCTCCCGGGGACTCTGGCTGGGGCTGGCAGGGCGGCCGAGTGGCTCCCGAGGGCTGGCAGGGCAGCCGTGTCGGCCTGTGTCCGGCAGGCTTGCTTCTGGGCTCAGCCGCTTGGCCAGCAGCCCCATCAGTCCGTGCTTCTCTTTTTAAACACGGCACCTTTGGAGCAAATTCTGATGGCCTTACACATGGTTTAGTAACAACTGTCTACTAGATGCTGCTGCTTGTGGTTTATAGTAATGAGAAGAAATGCTCAGAGCATTTTTAAAGTTTGATTATTTTTCTAGTTTTATTTCAGAACTGATAGCATTTCTTAAGAAAATATTTTGTGCTGATTTATTTCAGGGCTGTTAACAATTTTATTTTCTTTCTTTGGTATTGCCGTTTGCTTCAGTCTCTTATTTTCAACCGTGTGACTTGTAATTTTTAATATTTTTCAGGCAAGTTTTCTAAATTGTTACTAAATGAGTAGAGATAGTCTAAATAGTAGAGATTTAAATTATATGTCGTGGTAGAACTAAAACTCACTTTTAACCAAAGCATTCAAGAACAAAAACTGGACTTACGTTGCAGTCTCCCATCTGGTGTGAATGCTGCAGTGCGCCCTGGGCAGGGGGAGAGCGTTGAAGTGTCACCGATGAGGTATCTGAGCTCGTGCTTGAAAGCCTGCCAGGGTCTACGTGTTGGTGAAGACGCTTGTTTGGTTTCCTAGGTTTGAGACCAGCGTCCCAGCCTAGGCAGAGGACCTTCTTTCGCCCGTGCGTGCTGGCCTGCGTGTGTGTGGCCGCTGGGACAGGAGCAGAGGGCGACGCCAGAGCTTCCTTCTCCAATCCCCGAGCTTCCTTCTCCAATTCCGGCTGCATCTGCCGAGGTGAGTGCTGTACCCCCGCCCCCACCGCCCCGCTCGGGCTCAAGGGAGCATCCCCCCCACACACGCACACGCTATCCTGCTGGGCCTGCAGGTGCCCTGGTGTGAGCCGCCTGCCCCCCCACCCCGTGTCCACGACGTTAGGGGCTCAGAGGACACGGGCCGTGCGGAGGTCAGCCGGTGGTGACAGCTTTGGGAGAAGGGTGTGGCCCGAGAGAGTCTAGAGAAGTGGGGACAGGGCAGCCCGCTCGGGAAGCTCCTTATAAACACACGCATTTGCGACGTGCTGACTTGGAATTCTTTTAGGATTTTGTGATGCTGATGAAAACATTTTCAATTCATTGCTTCACTTGCACTTTCGATGCTGCTCGGATTATAAATGCAAATCTGATCTCCCTCAAGCCACAGGCTGAGGCCACCGTCAGGCCCTGCTGCAAGTGGCAAGGCGCTAAGGTTACGCTCAGGCCTGAAGCAGCAAGGGTGTGAGAGGAGCCGGGGGCGGGTCTGGGGGCACGCCAAGCCGTGCAGCGGGGAGCCTGCTGCTTGCGGTCCTGCTGAGCTGAGGCCGGGCTGGCCTTCCTGCCTGCTGGCTCCGGGTGTGGCCATCTGAGCGGCCGCCAGGCTTTCTCTTTCACTGAGGCCAGGGTGAGTGACTCTTCCATCTCGGGGATTGTTAACTCAGAAGACGAAGAAAAAATCCATCTTTAAAAAGCGATTAAAACAGACTTTGTAACTGCATTGCAGAAAATAATTGAAGCTTACTTGTCGAGCATCTGCCGTGTGTCAGGCATCGCTTGACACGCATCGTGTAATTCTCTTTTGCTTACTGTACTCTATAACTTTATCTAACGCTCGTGTTTTATGAAAGGAACTGGGGATTAATTTTAACGTGTTGTGATGTGTCCAGGGAGGCAGAGTGAGGCGGCAGGGATGCGGGAGAAGCTGGGTGTGGAGGGGGGCGCGCCCGCGCTCCGCGCTGCGTCCACACTGAGCGCAGGGGGGCGCGCCTCCCCCCTGCGGCGTGTTTCTGAGTCAGGCCTAGCGCGGCCTCTGTGCCCACCTGCTGCTTTGGAAGGATCCGCGTGCAGAGGTGGTTTTCTGGATGCTGGAGGCAGTCAAGGCCAGGGTGGCGTTTCCCTGGGCTGCAGGTCTGATCAGACAGGGCTGGGTTCTGCAGACACGTTACACCTGTGTGCTGAACACACAGTCTGCATGCTTGTGGGAGTGCAGTCGGAATGAGTAGGGAAAAGTGAGGGCCCTGACCACAGGCTCCCGTTCCTTCCATTGTGGCTGCTGCGGTCCGACCAGCGCGGGCCGAGACCTCCCCCACTGTCTCCGCCTGCCTCTCCCCCACCGTCTCCCACCTGCCTCTCCTCCAGACCGCGGCCGGTCTTCTCGAGTCGTGGGTGTCCACCAGTTGCCTCACCACGCTGTCGCCCTTGGGCGCTTTGTTGCGTCTGAAGCGCCCCTCGTGAAGCCCTTGGCCAGCAGCCTCCGCTGGCCAGCGCCCAGCCTGTGTCTCTTGCTGCCCGCAGGGCGTCTGCTCGGCCGCTCTGCTGTCACCCTGTCCTGCTCGTGGTAGGAGACGCGTCTGATGGCCAGTAGCTGCACTTGGTCCTTGGATAGAATTTTCTCTCGGAGACGAGAAGCCACACTTCTTTCTGAGTTGCGGCGGAAGGCCTCCGTTAAGGCTGACAGGGTGGCGTTGCTCAGCCTCATCTGCCTCCGCGATCGGAAGGGCCGGGCTGAGTGGTGTGTTTGCAGCTGGCCTTTTGCCTCTGGCAGCTTCTGGAAACACTGTTATGCGTTAGAAATTAACCTCTCTTTTAGACAGATGAAAACCTGAGAACATATTAATGCAACTTTTTTTAAGTAAAAAGGATGCACTAGGCCAACAACAGGGACCTACTCTATAGCAAAGGGGGCTGTATTCAGTATCGTGTAATAACCTTCCATGGAAAAGGATGAAGAATACTTTGTGTATATATGTTTGTAAGTATATATATGTTTGTACGTGTATATAACTGAATTACTTTGCTATACACCTGAAATCTTGTAGATCAGCTATACTTCAGTTGAATGAGCTTAGAAAGTGTTATAGGTAAGTTGCAGACACAGTGACGTGAGAAGGCTGTCAGCTCCCCTGGTGGCCCCCTCCTGGCTCTCCTGTGTGGAGTCGCGGGCTGGCCCTCCCTGCCGCCCTTCAGTGGCCTTGCCTAGACCGCTGCCGCCGCTCTCTCAGCCTCCTGAGCACGAGGAACTGTCGCAGGCGGCCAGGCGGCTCCTGGTCAGCTCGGGGCAGAGCCCAGAGCCGTCGGGGTCCGGCCCTGGTCTCAGCCGGGCGCTCTGATGTCTCCCCTCGTCGTGATGCTTCGGTGCCGCTTGGCTTCCGGCCACCTGCCTCAGGCATCCACTGCTTTGCAGAGGACTCTGAGCGATCCCGCTACTCGGCTCACTGGGCGGGCTGGATGCAAGTCGGTCGCAGCGCGGCTTCCTTGGCGGCTCCGTGGTGGGGACTCGCCTGCCCACGCGGGAAACACGGGTTTGACCCCTGATCCAGGCTCCTCGGCTGCTGGGCCTGGGCGCCCGAGAGAAGCCGCTGCGGTGAGAAGCCCGTGCCGGCTGCAGCTGGAGGAAAGCCTGGCAGCAGCGAAGCCCAGCAGGGCCAAGAATAGAGAGAAGGTGTCTGTAGAGGCGCAGGACTGGGAATGTGAAGTGGCACTCCATTAAAGCGAGCAGCAGTGAGAGCAGCTTTACCACGGGTGGTGCTGAGGGGGTGGCGCACAGCCAGTGGAAGGTCGCTTTGGGAATGGAGCCGGGCTGGGAGTGGCTGCCGGGCTGGGGCTCCTCTGGTTGCCTGGTAAGCTGCCGCCCGATCTCCGGCAGAGCCATTGTTACCCTCCGCTGGGTGGGGCCCCGCCTGCGGAACCCGCGGAACCTGGGCCGCTGCCGGTGGGGGCGCAGGGAGGCACGGGGCAGGTGCTGGACGCGCGTGTGGGCTCCGCGCCAGCCGCTGCCCTTTGCAGCAGGAGCTGCAGGCGCCTATTAATAGTGCCTTGCTCTGTCTGGTGCGTGTGCTGCCTGGGCCGGCGAGCCGCGTCCCCAGGAGGAGTGGGCAGTGGTGAGCAGGGGTGGCGTTTCTGTGGGAACTTTTTTTAAAGGTCTGTCTGGATTGTTCCAAAGAATATGGGGTGAGTGTGAGTACGTTTGGCTTAGTTTATGAAAGCAGTCCCTCAGGCGTGAGTGTTGTCCAGGTTTATCTTCCCTGGTTTTTGAGGAGCAGATTAGGAATCATGTTACTCCTGTGAGGGTGTGGTTGTTTGTATGTGTGTGTGTTTTTTAAGTGTGTATTTTTAGCCAGAGGAAAATTTGAGTCATTTCAAGGAATCTAGATGACAACCTTGAAAACAATATGTTCAAAACTTTTAAATTTAAAAATAATCTGCTTTTCTTTGGGGAAAATGAAAGTGTAACCGAGCTTGTAACTCATCTCTTACCCGGCCTGCAGTCTTCTGATCCTGAGGCACTTGAAATTAAAAACTTCCTTTCGAGGATGCATGGGGGTGATCTCGACCTGGGAGCCAGAGTCAGCGCTGTTTCACTTAGTAACAGCGAGGATTCACTCCCAGGCAGGAGGACGCTGTGACACCTTCAGGAGTTGTAAGCACACGCCCTGACGAGGCTTCGGAGCTGCTCCGTCTTCGCTCCATTTTCAGTCGGTCGAGGGTCCCCCCTTTGCTTTTTAGATTCATCATCTCGGGGAGCTCAGTCTGACAGCTGACTGTACTCTGGGCTGGCAGCCATGAGCAAACGTGTCTCCTTTGCTTGAAAGGGAAACGGCAGCCCTGCTTTAACCTTCCACTGGCCCTGTTGGATCAGTTGGTGGTGGCTCTGTAGTCAGTTTGTCCAGGGCTCCTCCGAGCGTCCAGCCTTTAACAGCCTGCCTTGCTTCTCCCACTCTCTGCAGTATGCTCTGAGACCGTGAACATGGACTTTTCTCGGCTCCACACGTACACTCCTCCCCAGTGTGTGCCCGAGAACACTGGCTACACGTATGCACTCAGGTGAGCTGCACGCGTGCGTGGTCCTGAACGCCGTGGGGTCGCGGGGGGTTTACGGTACTTGCACCCAGCTGCTTTGTGTTGAGAGTGAAAATGTCTGTGAACTTTATGTTATGCTCTGGTTTTACAAAACTGCTAAACTGACATGGAAATTATGAGGGTTTTTTTTGAAAACCAGCTGTTTCTGATGACTCGGTGATTCGCCGCTGCCAGTGACTCTTTTAGCCTCCACCCAGGTGGCTCTGCTCTCAGGAGCACATCCGTGTGGTTCTGTGGGGGTTCGTGATTCACGCTGATGGCTGAGCAGTGTGGAGTTAACAGAAGTAACCTGGAAACTGACTTCCTTTGAGAGCAGGCACCCTGTGCAGAGCCTTGGCGAGGCCTGTTTCTGGAGCGCGGCTGCTGGCAAATGCAATGCTGGGTCTCCTGTCTTTATTTGTACTGTGATCTTGCGCTGTGACTGAAGTCTGAGTCTTAAGAGGTGTTGACTTGCTCTTTGCCTTTCTAGATTACTCAGTAGAAAGGACGGTTGAGATGAAACTCAAGTATGGCAAAGTTATGGGCCAGTGGCAAAGGGAAGATGGCCCCAGGTTGGTGAGGATTTGATTAGCAGACGGAAAACCTTTGGATCCTGGCGGGATGCTGAGCGCACACGAGGAAGGTGCAGGGCCAGCTCTCCGCGGCTTCTCTTCTGAAAATTAGAGGCGTGGTCGAGACTTAGCATTGGAAGGTATCCTAAGAAGCATGCTCTGCGGCAGCATTAGTCAGAGCTGATAGTGAATGATCTGAGCTTTCAGTCAGAAGTTTACGCCATGTCATGCTTTTCCATAGTAACCCGTACTGTTTTTATGGAAAGTCCATAGTATTTTAGAACAAAATGAGTGGGCCAACTCAAGTAAAGCTCTTCTTTATTTTGTATTTGTGGAGCATAAAAATAATTCTTGGTAATTTATTTTTAGTTTTTATAACCCATTTAATTTTGTTTTTATAGTTATTTACCTGTTTTTATGATCCATTTTAAAGCCGGTTTTTAAGCACCCCTTCCTCCGGATCTCTCCCCTGGGAGAGCAGCGCTGCTTGCTTCGGTCGGGTCCCTGGAGCAGGGCCGCGGGCTGGCTGAGGCCTGGAGTGGAAAGGCAGTGAGGTGAGGTGTGCTGGGGTGGGATCAGCACAGGGTTCCCACCGGAGGCGTGGGACCAGGTTTGTGCTGGTCTTGGGAACGGTGCTCTGCAGAGCCTGGCAGACATTCAGCTGCGACTCCGTGGGGGCAGGGCTCAGGCAGTGCTAGGCAGGGTGTGAGGGTTGGGAGGGAACACTGGAGGCCTTGTGGCTGATGGTAGGAGGGGGACTTCGCAGCCTGGGAGGCACAGGAGGAGGGCCTGGGAGAGGACCAGCTCGTGGGAGGGTGTGTGAGACTCAGGCTCGAGAGCTCTGCGGGCGGCAGGCACCTTCTGGCCCTCAGCCAGCCCAGATGGGAGCCCAGTGCCCCGGGGGCCAAGGCCCACGTCTTGGAAGAGGACGTTGGTGGAGGGGTGTTGGTCTGCATCTGCGTGGTGAATTCTGACTTGAAATAATTAACAGTTTTCATTTAAGGAAATTATGTAAAGTAACTTTGGGGAAAAAGTAATAACTATATTTTGCATAAAATTATGTTGAGCTTGGCATCCTCACGATTCAGTGTGGGTCAGGGTGGCCTTTGTCCTGCCTCCACTCCAGCCTCTAAAGTTGAGAACCTTTCCCTTAAGGTATAGGTGAGGCCTCAGATAGACGCAGCAGCTTGCAGCTGTCTGTATTGATTCTCTGCTGGTTCAGCGTTTCCAGCGTCAGACCGAAAGCCCACCAGTGGGATTCCCTGGTGGCTCAAATGGTGAAAAACTTGCCCGCAATGCCAGAGTCCTGGGTTCCATCCCTGGCTTGGGAAGATCCCCTGGAGAAGGAAATGGCAACCCCCTCCATCCAGCATTCTTGCCTGGGGAACCCCACGGACAGAGGAACCTGGCGGGCATCAGTCCATGGGGTCGCCAAGGGTCAGACACGACTGAGTGGCTAGGCCGTGTGAGCACTGAGTCTGTGCTGGCTTGGTTCTGGAGACTCTCTGTGATCACATCTCTGCTCCTGGCCGGGGGGCTCCTCTTTGGCTGTGGAGGGTGGGGCTGCCCAAGGGTGACGCGCCTGCTTCTCTCGTGAGGCGTGGGCTCTAAGCACACGGAGTCACAGCTCATGGGCTCAGGAGCGGGGACGCCCAGGCTGCGGGCACAGGCTCAGGAGCGGGGACGCCCAGGCTGCGGGCATAGGCTCAGGAGTGGTGATGCGCAGGCTCAGGAGCAGGGATGCCCAGGCTGCGGGCCCAGGCTCAGGAGCGGGGATGCCCAGGCTCCAGGGCACAGGCTCAGGAGCGGGGATGCCCAGGCTGCGGGCACAGGCTCAGGAGCGGGGATGCCCAGGCTGCGGGCACAGGCTCAGGAGCGGGGATGCCCAGGCTGCGGGCACAGGCTCAGGAGCGGGGATGCCCAGGCTCCAGGGCACAGGCTCAGGAGCGGGAACACCCAGGCTGCGGGGTCCAGGCTCAGGAGTGGGGATGCCCAGGCTGCGGGCACAGGCTCAGGAGTTTGGTGCAGGGCTTCGCTGCTCCGTGGCATATGGGATCTTTCGGGTCAGGGATCCAGCCTGTCTCGTGCATTGGCAGGCAGATACTTTACCACTGAACCAGCGGGGGTGCTTCTGGAAATATTTTTATGATACAAAGTACGTTGCAGAAATGTCAAGACCATTTACTGTACCCGATGCCCCTGGCCCCCCTGGGTTTCCGGACGCTTGGCCCTGGGGCCCACTGTCTCGAGTGGGCCTCTCCTGCTGCCTTCTGGACATGCCCCCAGGTGTCCCCAGAGTCTCCTCTCCTGCAGATAAACCCCTAGGCCTGCCCAGGGCCTCCAGGGAGCAGGTCCTTCTCCAGCTTCCGGGAGCCTTTCTTGCCCAAGTTCCTGCAGCCCCACCCTGTGCCTTGGGCTGCGCTTTACTTTTCCCCCGGCTCTGCTCCCTGTGTCGGCTCTGGCCTCTCCCTCACCTCCCTCCTTCCTGCCGGGGTGTGAGCTCACCTCCTGGAGGTGTGGCGTCCTCACGCCCTGCCTAGCTGCTGGGCTGTCGGCAGAACCCCCCCCCACGGGGTACTGAGCAGGTTCTCCACTCCTGTGTCCGGATCTGGGAAGGGCCTGTGCTTTGGTCTAAGGTAGTTACCTGGACGTGGGGTTTCTTTGTACCATTCATCTCTGGACTTAACGGTGAGCTAGACGCAAAGAGGCACTGGTGGCTCAGTCGCCGGCTTCTCATTTCCTCCTGTCTGATTATTCAGCAGCTTCCGGGGCCCCTGCCTCATCAACTGCATTGTCAGGCAGGGTCTGCTGTTTACAGGAAAGGCTGTAGTCTTCTGACAGGGTTGACTTCTTGGTCCACGGCGGGGGTCTCTCCCGCTTCACAGAGCCGGCCCGAGACCTGAACCCCAGGCAGGGGCTGCGCTCGGAGCCCACGGAGGGCGCGTCAGCTGTGGGCCGAGTTGGTCCCAGCTGCTTTTGCTTTGTAGGAAGGCTTCACATCCCAATGGCTGTTTTTAAGACTCCACACTAGCTTGCGCGTCCTGTTCGTTTTTTTCAAAGTGGTGCTGTAGTCGGTGCTCACCTCTAACCAGGTTTTCCCTTCTAGTTCAAGTTATTCTTCTGATGCTCTGGATTTCGAGACTGAACACAAGCTGGATCCTGTATTTGATTCTCCGAGAATGTCCCGCCGCAGTCTGCGCCTGCTCACCACAGCCCGAGCGGCCGGAGACGGTGCCGCCGGGGACGGCGCAGCCCGGTGAGTGAGGGACGCGCTCCGCCTGCAGGCCCTCACCGTTGGCGGTTTACGCTGCGTGCACGGGTGCTCGTGTGGGTCTAGCTCGGCTGCGGACGAGGCTGAGCCGGGGCTGGGCTGTGCGGTGGCCGCGTTGGTCTGGAGGGCGAGGCCACCCCTGCTTCCGGGCCAGGGTCCCCGCTCGTCCCCGCGGGCTCCCAGTGGGGAGCACGGGCCCTGCCTGCTGCCGCGCGGCCCTGCAGTGTCCGTGTTGCCCGTGCCTGGGGTCTGCTTGTGAGCTCTGTGGACCGGCGGGCACACGCCTCAGTTTAGATGTTTGCCTGTGCCCACGGTTGTCTTGTTGACTTGATTTCGGAGCTCTCCGCATGCCTGTGGAGAGTTAACTGTGCACGAGGAGTGTGCAGGATCCCTGTGGCGCTCAGAGACGAAGAATGAAAGTAACTGCTCTGCTCCAGCGTCGCTCGGTTACGAGCGGTGGGCCTCCGGCCTGAGTGGTGTCTCGGGAGTGGGCTGCTGACTGGTGAGAGGACGGGCTCTGGGCCGACAGCAGGGCTGGGCGTGAGCGTCTGTGGCGCCACCTCCCCGTCCTCACTCGCACGCGCTGCCCCCTGCGGCCGTGTGGGGCTCACCTGCAGGGATGTTCCTGGGCGGCCTGTTGCGGGGCTCACGCTGGGCAGCCGTGGGCTCCTGGCTCTGACAGGCTGCTGCTGTGTCCCCAGGGCTCCAGGACCAGGCTTCCTGGGCTGTGTGCTCGGGGGGGCCTTCCTGTCTCTGCTCCATCCCTGGGGTGCAGGGGAGGGAGCTTGTCCTCATGGGCTTCCTGTCCATCGTCACAGTGAGTCCAGTGCAGAAAGGATTTGGAGGCAGCCTCTCGTCACTGTGCTGGACACGACCCCGTGTTCACTGTGGCTGAGAAGCTGCAGGATGTGCCTATGGTGCCGGAACTTGTTATTTAAGTTTGAACCCCTTTTGGGTCACGAAGCGAAAGTCGCCCAGTGGTGTCCGACTTGAAAACCATGGACTGTGGAGTTCATGGAATTCTCCTGGTCAGGGCCCAGGAGCGGCCGGCCGGCCCCCCTCCAGGGGATCTTGCCAACCCTGGGATCGAACCCGGGTCTTCCACATTGCAGGAAGATTCTTTACCAGCAGAACCACAAGGGAAGCCCAAGAACACTGGAGCGGGCGGCCTTTCCCTCCTCCAGGGGATCTTCCAGACCCAGGAATCAAACTGGGGTCTCCTGCATTGCAGGAAGATTCTTTACCAGCTGAGCTCTCGGGTTGTGGGCCCCCAGGTAATTCGAAAACTACCTGTGCCTACAGTTTTCAAGGAGTTACTGGAGCCCAGCTGAGCAGTTTTTAGATCAATGGGTGTCTTATTATGTAGCAGGAAGGATGTAAAAGAATGTTACTTTAACAACACTTCATTGTCAGCAAAGATTTTGTGTCGGTAAAAGGTAATCGTTTGTATTTGTTAGACAGAGTTGGTAGACTGTTCCTCACTGTTTCTTTTCTAGACTGACCAGACAGCGCGGCAGCACACACAAGTCGGCGTTTAGTGTCCACCACAGCTCGAGGAAGGCCCTGTCCTCGGCCGCCAGCCTTGGCGGCCCGGGCACCGTGGAGGCCGCGGCCTGTCTGCGGCCTCCTGTGCTGGATGAGTCTCTGATCCGTGAGCAGACCAAAGTGGCCCACTTTTGGGGTGAGTTGTCTCTGGCGACGTCTCCGGTTGTCCTGAGAAGAATGGGTGTTGTGGCCGGTTTGTCGCTTTGCCCCTTCCCGGTGGGGGGAGCCCAGTGAATGTTGGAGGCCTTCCTCTGAATCAGACTGGAAACGCCAGAAAACCAGCCCCCGTGGCCAAGTGTGTGTCCTGCTGCAGAAGGCGGCATGGCGGGCTCAGGCCAGGCCCGTGAGCATCTGAGGCGGGACTTCCGTGCCGGTCGGCACGCAGCAGCGTGGTTTCAGGTTCTGGGCCACAGTTTTGACTCCCTGGACAGCACCTGGTGAAGACAGGCCGGCTCCAGAGGCGATGTGCCTGTGGCCTGTCCCCCGGGCGGCGGCCGCAGAGGCCCCTGCTGGGGGCCGAGAGCGGCTGTGTCCCCACGACGCCCAGGCTGCCCCTTTGCAGGACATGGAGGTCGGATTGGCTCTAGAAATGGCGTGTGCTGGTCTGGGGAGGCCTGGCGCGGGCGCACCGGGGCTTTTGCTCCCAGGGGAGTGGCGCCTGGGCAGCAGGGGGGCGAGCACCCGGGCGCTGCGGGCCCTGCTGCTCCTCCACTCCCAGGGCGTGTGAGCCCGCGAGACGAGACGGGGGCGTGTGAGCCCGCGAGACGGGGGCGTGTGGGCCTGTGAGATGGGGGCGTGTGGCCGTGAGAAGGAGGTGTGGCTGTGAGACAGGAGTGTGTGAGCATGTCAGATGGGGGTGTGTGACTTTGAGACGGGGGTGTGTGACTGTGAGATAGTGTGTGGCTGTGTGATGGGAGGTTTGTCTGAGACAGGGTTGTGTGGCCGTGAGAAGGGGGAGTGTGTGGCTGTGAGGCAGGGGTGTGTGTGAGTGTATGTGACACGGAGGGTGTGTGTGTGTGAGATGGTGTGTGTGTGTGTGTGAGAGATGGTGTCTGAGTGTGGGAGATGGGATGGCGTGTGTGAAATGGCATGGTGTGTGTGAGGGGCTGTGTCTGTGTGAGGTGATGGGGAGTGTGTGTGTGTGTAAGACGAGGGAGGGGTGTCTAAGCGTGTGAGACAGAGTGTGTGTAGGCATTTTCCCCAGAGATGCACTTGCTCCTGGAAGGGAAAGCAGACGTCTGCAGGGACCCAGAGGAGTCTCCATTAATTGTAGGCCTTGTAGGAAGTCAGTCTTGACCAGGGCCATAATGCTCACTTATGAACATTGTAGCCTTTATTTTTGCTTGTGTGCATTTTGTCCTGTTTTGATGATTTTAGCTCAACAACAAAAAAAATGTGTTTTTTAGGTCTTGACGATGACGGAGATCTTAAAGGTAATTATTTTTCTCCTTTTCTTCCCCACATTTCTCAAGATGGAGGTTTTAATTAGGTGTCTTCAGATTGTAACAAGCAGGTTCCCTTTGTCTGTTGCAAACTCCAGGTGGGAATAAAGCCGCAGTTCAGGGGAATGGCGAGGCGGCTGCAGGGGCTGCCGGGAGCAACGGCTACACCTGCAGCGCCTGCAGCCTCCTCTCCGAACGCAGGGGCGCGCTCACCGCCTGCTCCACCGCCCACGGCCCGGCCTCCAGGATCTACTCCAGGGACAGGGGCCAGAAACGTAAGTCTTGCTCTTTTAAAAGCGAGGGAAAGTGCTCATGTCCAGACACTGGCTATTTCGTTCTCTCCCTGTCAGCCTTGTCTGGAGGCCTCTACACTGGTTTACCATAGGCGGGAGCTCAGAGCGACCCTTTAAGAGACGCACCAGTGAGCCCTGCTCCTGCTCCTCTCCCAGCCAGGCTTGACGTGGTGGGCCTTGTCCCTAGGAGTGTTTGAGAGTCTGTCCGTCGGAACTTGAGAGTAAGCAGGAGAAGCGCTGTTCCGAATGGACCTGCAGGGCCTGCGCTCTTCCTTCTTGAGGGCCACAGGCTCCAGGGGCCTCGGGAGGGGCGGGCCGCGGGCCGTCTCTGGTCTCAGTGGGTCACCGTCCTGGCTGCGGGGACAGCCCACCTGAGCACGGGGCTGCTGGGTGGCACGTGGCACGCCAGCCTTTCTGGGAGGGTGGCAGGCGCGGCGGAGGGTCTTGCGGGGCAAGCCCTGACTGGCAGGGGGAGGCCCTTGGGCCCCCGTGTGCCTGCTTGATTGGTTCTGATCAGTACCTGGCCAGAGAGTCAGCCTCTGCCGGGTCCCACGGAGAACGCAGCTGCAGAGGGGGGCCTCTCCGGGGGCCTCGCGGCCGCGGCGGTTGCTCTTTGCCTTTGGGTGTGGGAGGCTGGGAGCGCTTGACTTGAAGCCCGCGCTGCCTTGTTTCCAAGCCCTCGGTCCTGCGTCTGTGTGATCCGAGTGCTGTTCTGCTTGGCAGGGCCGGGAGACACGCCATGCAGGCGCACAAGGTCGGGAGGGGACGGTGCGGGGCGGGCGGCGCCCCGTGCTGGTCTCCCATGAAGGAGGACGGCCCCAGGCCGACTCCAGTTCCATTTCCGCAGCTTACCCCGTGGCTGGGAGCTGATTTGCCAGTTGCTGTGTCCCTGCCCTCCTCGGGGCTGCCAGAAGAGTGAGGAGGCTGTGAGGGGAAGGGCAGGGATGGGTTGCCATGGAGACCCACATCCCACGCTCTCACTGCCCCGGGCTCTGCACCGTGACCTCCCCAGCCCTCGCGCGTTGAGGCTGCATGGGCAGCTTGCCGTTGCCGCGGAGCGCAGCGCAGCGCCCCTCTTAGGGTGAGAGCGCGCCCCGCACGCCGCCCTCGGGTCGCCCGTCTGGCCGTGTCTGCCACTCGCCCCGGCTGCGTCTCTGTCGCTGGCTGCCGGCCACTCGTCCTGACAGCTGGGGACGGTGGCCTGAGCCCCGCTGCGCCCAAGGTGGGGTCTGCAGGGGGAACTTCTGGATCCTCAGCCCACTTCCCGCTCCAGGCGGTCTTGAGTATTCGCGGGAGAAAGCCAGCTGCGGGTCCTGGGCGTCTGTCCCCACTGTGCTCCTTGTCGCAGGTCACAGCAGTGCTCTGTGGAGCCAGTGCCAGCTGACTACCTTTGAAAAAACTTTGTTCCTAATTATTTGAGGGAAACATTCATCAAACAACTTTTAAGACCTGAGGTGTGCAAGGAAGAAAATCAGTGTGACGTGTAGGCAGAGGCTCTTCTCTCTGTTGTGGTTTAGGTCACACTGTCGTGGGATCTGTTATAGGAGCACATTCACTCAGAATACGCGAGACAATCATAAGTCAGCCCCACCGCACTGTTTCTTTTTCTCTCACATGCTCACTGCGGAGTCTTTCAGCAGCGCGGCTCAGCCCAGCCCCTCCCTGTTGCTCCCCAGTCCCTTCTGGAGGGACCTCCGCCGCGCCGTCCACCGTGGAGTCAGGAGGTGCCAGTCCCTCGGCGTGCACGTGGCTGTCGCCTCGGCGTCTTCACGCTCCTGCAGGATCACGGCGCATGTTTCGTCTTTGCTTCCAGTGGGTGGTGTGGCAGGCTGTCTCACTTAAATGGTGATTGCCGTGGACTTGGATTCTTTCTGGTGCCTGACGTCGCGTTCACGGCCGCGTGGAAACGTCCAGCTGGTGTGGAGGCGGGCCTTCAGGCTTGGCTGCTCATGCACTCCCACAACCGGTGTCTCCTTTGGGTGTGCGTGAGTGCACGCACAGATCTTCAGGGTAGGCACGCCCAGGGCAGCACAGCTGTGTTGCACACGCGCATCCGGCCTGAGCCGTGCAGTTTCTGAGTCTGAAACCTGATAGGCTGGGTGCATTGGAGAGAAAATACGATTTTCAGGGCCACATCGGAAAGGCCTCAAGAGCCTTGCACGTGCTTTCCTTGGACACTGAGCAGCGTTCGGCAGAGCAGGGTGCTAAGACTCGCGCACGATTCGGTTCTGCCGTGAGGATCGCCGTCTGCGTGAGAAGCCTGTGGCGTTGGAGACGTGGAGACGGGCTCTGCCGGGACTCACCCCTGTGTGCCCACTGCCCCTCGGGCCTGCCTGGCCCCCGGGCTGACCCCACAAGAGGGCTCAGGAACTGAAATCTGAAAACAGGCGCCTGTGTTCTTTCTCTTGCCTGAGGCGATGCGTCTGTCCTCCAGGAGCTGGTGTGAGCCTAGGAGAGCCCGACGGATGGATGAAAAGCCTTCCCTTTGGAAATTTGTCAGGTGCCTCCATGGCTTTGCGCGGAACTTCGTTTCTTGAACCAGGTCTAGTCTTTAGAGAGGGAAGGACAGAACGGCTGTGCCTCTGGGAGCGGGGCAGGCGACCTCAGGGTCGGAGGGCTGTGACCCCAAGCAGCTGAGGTTGAAGGGCATGGTGTGGCTCGGCCTCTGCAGAGCGGCTGAGACGCTGCCGGCAGGCTTTGAGAGGAGCAGCCCTGCCTGTCCTCTGCGGAAACCGCGGTCGGCAGTTACATACACTTGGGAGCTGTTGCCGCTGGCGGCCTCCGAGGCGTCACCGTCGCTGCTGAGAGCAGGCTGAGCACAGCGCCGGTTCAGGCAGCTTGCTCCCGCTGACCTCCCAGCCGACTGGCCCGGGCTGCGCTCCTGCAAGGCCCGCCGAGGGCCCCGTTCGTGTCCTCTCGCTAAGTGGGAGTCTCTGTACTTTTGTTTTAAATGTTGCCAATTGATGAATGAAAAATGGATTTTGGTATTTTTGATTGTCAGTGAAACAGGCCATGGATTAACCTGCTCATCCATTTTTCTTCTATTTTCACCAGTCTGTGTATAAAGTTTACACGGTGGTGTCAAACGCAGAGGAATGTGAGTGGAGGAGCACAGAGCTGACCTGAGGGGGCTTCTGCCCCAGTGTTTCTGGCTTTCGTTTTTCCATTTCTCAGGTAGCCTGCCGCCGCACTCAGGCCAGCTGGGGAGAGGGCTGGAGCTCTGACCTCATTTCTCCTAAACCACTCGCGTTCAGACCCCTCCTGCCCCCAGGGCTTCGCGCGTGGGCCCCGACGTCATGGAGCTGAGCGGGGGGCACGGAAGGGGCCGCTGCCCCCGCGGGCCGTCTCCAGGCCGCCCTGTGGCTGTCATGGGGCAGGAGCGGGCCTCGGTCTTCGGCTGGCATTCAGTGAAGAGACTCTTTTTTAGTGTAGAAGTTTCTGGCCCCTGTGACTTGTAGACGCCGCCCTGCGTGTTGTGGGTTACGGGGCTGCAGTGTCTGCCTGACATGGTGCTGTGGAAAGGGAGCCAGGGACGGGCAGGCACCCGAAGCTCACGGAGCCTCGGTGTCCGTGTCGGCGTCCCCGCCCCCTGCTGCACGAGCGGTGGGGCGCCTGTGAGGGGCTGCCCCTCTCTGAGGGGCTTCTTGCAGCTGGGAGCACAGTGGGTCGCTGGGCCAGAGGCCGGCTTCTGGAGGCGGCGGTGTTCTCAGAGCCCATTTTCACCGCAGCCAGCCGGGGAGAGACGCGTGTGGCGCTGCCAGTGCCCCTCGGCACGGCTGGTCTGTGGCTCTGCCAAGCAGGGCCCGCTTAAAAGCGGGCTCTGGGAGGTGCCCTGGCTGCCCAGTGGCCACGACTGCGAGTTTCCACTGCCCAGGTTGAGTTCCTGGTTCCCACAAGCTGCAGGGCACAGCCAAGAAAAAGGTGGGTCCCGCCCTAGCTGAAGCGCGCCACCCCGCCTTGCCAGAGAGTGACTGTCACGGTCTCTCGGCAGGCTGCGCCGCCCACCGCGGGGATGGCATCTGCTCGCTGGCCGTGCACACCTCGGCGTCCTGCGCCTCGCTCTTGGTGCAGCTTTTCCAAGTGGTTTTAATGAAGCTCAATTATGCATCAGAAAATCACAAATTGAAAAGTTGTGAATCAAAAAGCTGTGAGTCAGAAAGCCATGAGTCAAAAGGTATTTAAATAATTTTTCCCCCTTTTTCCACCAAATTGTGCGCTTTCAAGATGGAGCACACACTCCTCCCCCGCGCCGCTCCGCTCACGCCCGCCCTGGCCTTCCCGGCCTTCCCCTCTCTCGCTTGCAGCCGTGCCCTGCACCCCTCTCTCTCTGCAGTTCTGCTCGTTTCCTGGACGTCAATCAGCATTTAAACAGTAAATAAAAAGTTAATATGCTCATCTTTTTATTCTCATGACCTTTTTAAAGTAAAAAAATTACTTGAGTAGCATTTAGATGAGGTTTCGAAAGTGACTGAAGCAGGCCCCCTTGCGTGCCAGCGGGCGTGTCCAGGCAGGCAGCGCCTCCGCCCCTCGGCGCCCTGCAGAGCCGTCCAGCTCAGCCCCTCTCGCCTGTGTTGCAGCTCATTCCAGTCACTGTGGGAGGACGGACGTGAGCGCGCGCCTCGCTGAGGACGGCCACCTCCGTGCGAACGGGGCGTCGCTGTGTAAGTATGGTGGGCCGCGAGCCGGCAGCACCGGCGGCGCTGGCTGGGAGTTTGCGTGAATTGAGTTTCCTGCTTGTTTCAAACTGCCGTTGCTGCGCACCGTTGATATCGACAGGGTGTGTATGTCCATCTGTCCGATTAACTGCTTGTCCCACCCCTGCAGGCGACGACTGTAAGGGGAGGAAGCGCCTGGAAACGCACGTCGCCACCCGCTCGCAGCGCGCGCGGCCAGGAGGGCCGGCAGGGACCCCGGGGCTCGCCCTGGCCCACGCAGGTTGTCCGGCGCTGCTTTCTTGCTAGTTCACACACGTTTCTGTGTGAGTCGGCGTCACAGATGCTCCTCGTTCACTGTCTCTTTGTGATTGAAATTCAAGGGCTTAGTAAAACCGACAGGAAAGTAGTAGCCTTGGTTTTAAATATGGAGACTGTCGTTCTTGAAAAGCTTCTCTGCAAGCGTATCTAGTGTAAATGAGGTGTGTGGAGAGGGGCACACTCAGGTGAACTGAGCGGCTGAGAGGAGGCCGGCCCTGGGTGGGCCGGAGCCTGTGCGGCTTCCAGCTCTTCCCTTGGCAGAGGGGCGCTAGTCTTTTTTAAAAGCTGAACTTCCAAAATTTTTGTCTCTCATTGTCAGTTAATAAACATAAAGCTATAGGTTTTTTAAAAAAAGATAAGCCTGTAGCACCGTGTGTCTTTAGACATCAGCCGAGTTGGAATCACGTAACATTTTCAGGAGTCAGCACACACGTGCTGTGAGCTTAGCTTCACGTAGTCTTGGAAACGGGAGCCACTGTTTCGCGGCAGCGTCCTGCCTCCTGTCAGGCGCGGCGCTCGGCAGAAAGCTTGTCGAGCTTTATCCTGTCACCCAGTGGGGCTGCTGGTTGTGATTCCGAGGCGCTCCTCCCCGGCGTGGGGAGGTTCCGTTCTGGCGTCTGCGTCAGCACTGTCTCACCCAGAGCCTCTTCGCTGCTGGCGCGCGTGGCGTGTACTTCCTGTGCGTGTCTCTCTGGTGCACGCTCTGCCCGCAGCCGCTGCACGTGTGCAGGGCAGCTGCCAGCCAGCCCCCGTGGGTGTATGAGAAACCTCTGCGCTTTACGTCCTGCGTGTCCGTAGGCAGAAGTGAGTGAAAACTGCTGCGAGCTGAGCAGGGATCTCCTGAGTTAGCGTCAGCGTCTTGCTTGGGCGTAGGCTGCCGGTGGCTGTTCTGGGGGGAGGCTGGGCTCTGGCGCGCAGGTGTGGTGGGCCAGGTGCTGCCCTGGGGCCGGGTCTGAAGCGCCCCTCCTGCCCCGCCCTCTCCGGCACAGGTCTGCTCCTGGGGCAGGCGCTGCGGGGGGTCGGAGCCGCCGGACGGCGGGTGTCCCGGACGCTGCTGCTGGCGCTCTGCTGGGCCGCGGCCGCCCCAGGTGCTTACTTTGGCCTTCTGTGTTAGCGCTCCTTGGCTCTTGGCGGCTAAGCACCTGCAGTAGACTGTTTGCCTAACCAAGTGAACATTTCATTTTCGCTCTCCGTGCGCTCACCCGCGTGTGGCTTGCTGCCCTTTACTAGAAGCACTCTCGATCGCATCTTGGTGTCCCCTCTGAGTCTTGTTGGGGTCTGTGTGAGTCTGGCTGCTCGCTTTGGCCGTGCTCGGGAGTGCATGGGCCTGGTGTCCCCTCTGAGTCTTGTTGGGGTCTGTGTGAGTCTGGCTGCTCGCTTTGGCCGTGCTCGGGAGTGCATGGGCCTGGTGTCCCCTCTGAGTCTTGTTGGGGTCTGTGTGAGTCTGGCTGCTCGCTTTGGCCGTGCTCGGGAGTGCATGGGCCTGGTGTCCCCTCTGAGTCTTGTTGGGGTCTGTGTGAGTCTGGCTGCTCGCTTTGGCCGTGCTCGGGAGTGCATGGGCCTGGTGTCCCCTCTGAGTCTTGTTGGGGTCTGTGTGAGTCTGGCTGCTCGCTTTGGCCGTGCTCGGGAGTGCATGGGCCTGGTGTCCCCCTGAGTCTTGTGCCTGGCGTGCTGCTTTGTGGGTCCCTTGGGCTCCTGTTTGAGTTACGGGCACTCCTGCTATGCGACTGAGCACCATCTTCCTTACTTCATCCCTGACCTCATCCTGATAGACTCCAAGTGTCTGTTAACACATCTCCTGTGCTTCTGGCGCATCTTCACAAAACTGGTCCATTAGGGATTTGCTCTTCCTAAAAACATCTCCACAGGACCTTTGGCGTTTTCTCTTCTAGGGAAGGCAGCGTCGGAAGTGTTCTGGTGGCTTGGGATTGGATGGTACCAGTTTGTTACTTTGATCTCCTGGCTGAATGTGTTTCTTCTTACAAGGTAAGGAAGCTGATAGCATGTCAGCTGGGTGTCTTAAAGAGCTGATTTTGTGTTGATTTCATGATTTCATTTGACCTAACCATTTTATATTTTGTAAAGTGCTTTCATATTCTTACATAATTTTTCAAGCCGTTCCTGTGCAAAGGGAAAGGCAGGTGTCATCAGGGAGACTGGTGTGTGGAGGTTGAGCGGTGCATCCCGGAGCACACGGCTGGGAGGGCGCTCAGGGCTGGGCCCAGGCCCCTGGCCCCCTCTCTGGTGCCCCTGCCCTGGCACCAGGTGCCCCCATGGGCCAGTGCCCGTGGCCCCTGCGTGCCCGCCTGTGCACCCAGCCCAGCATGTTGACAGTTAACGACCTGCTGGCTTGTTCACGTGGGCCTTGAGGACAGCCCTGCGTGGGCAGGTTCTCGTGTCGGCATCTCCCGACCTTGTGTGTAGTGCTAGCTGCGTTTCTTGGCCTGTGGACGTCCCCATGTAAAATGAGAGCGGGGGATGCGTTTCGTGTAAAATCACCTGCGAGGGCAGACAGGATGGTGAGCCCTGCTTTTCGCTTTTCCCACGTGACGTCTCTCCTTTCCTAGGTGCCTTCGAAACACCTGCAGGGTTTTAATCTTGCTCATTCCACTGTCGCTTCTACTAGGTGAGTGCAGTTTGACTTGGTTACCGTACACGCCTAGCACGCGCACGTGCACACGTCTGTGAGTCAGTGAAGAAGTGGGGCGTCGGAATGTCTGTCATTTGAACAGCAGTGTGTGCACGCGTGTGTGCAGGAGCTCTTTCTCTGCATTTACATGTCTGTCATTTGAAGAGCAGTATGTGCACGCGTGTGTGCAGGAGCTCTTTCTCTGCGTTCAGGTGCAGGTGTTTCGTTATGGGGCCAGGGTGACGTCTTCTCACTCCTGCCTGTGTTAAACTGGACACACAGCCACAGAGTGCAGAGAGTGGAGGACCCCGGGACCCGCGCACACCCGCTGCCTCCCACCCCAGCCAGCCTCTGCAGGTAATGAGTCAGGAGGCCTGCCCACCTGGCATTGCAGCCTGTCCTCCCAAGCGAGCTTCTGCATTCCTTGTAAACGACAGGGCAGTTCCGCTGGGCTCCTTCCCTGTGTGAAGCGGATCGAGTGGTGCATACAGACACACCTCAAGCACTGTGTCAGCTCAAGTCTCCCACGGACTTTTCGGTTTCCTGGTGCACATGAAAGTCACGTTTGCCTCACGGCACTTTAAGTGTATGGTAGCATTACATCCGAAAAAGTAGTGTGCAGACCTTAATTGAAAACACTTCGCTGTTAACAAGCGCTAACAGTCATCTCAGCCTTTAGTGAGTCACGTGATGTTTTTGCTGGCGGAGAGTCTGAAGTGCTTTGAGAACCTCCCGAGTGTGGTGCAGGGCAGAGCAGTGCGGGCCCCTCTGCACAGCTGGGCAGGCGCGTGGGCAGAACCTCGCGTGTGGAAGCGCAGTGCCCGGAGGTGCAGCGGAGCTCTGCGTTCCAGTTCATCTCGTCACTCAGCTCATTTCACTTAAAAAGGAGTTTCATTACTGTGGAAAATGTAGAAAACGTAAAGCAGAAAATAAAAACCACCTATAGGCTTCCATGTAAAGGAGCTCACTAGAGAAGAACGGTTTCTGTCTTCCTTCGGGCTGTGTGAGTCGTAGTTGGCGTCTCCTGTGGCGCTCTGCTTTGCTGTCTGGGCTCGTCCTGTCTTTTTGTCCCCTTTGGCACCTCTCACTCTCCAGGCTGGCGATGAGGCCTCCCACTGGCATCGGATGAATGAGGTGGAGAGGCAGGTGGCCGCGTTGTCGGGACAGTGCCACAGGCAGGATGAGGACCTGGGACGGCTGGGGGCTTTGCTCCAGAAGCTGCAGGCTCGGCTGGACCTCGCGGACGGCAGCAGGGAGGGGGCGTCACCCCCGGTGAGGAGTGTGGGGGGTCGGCGTCTCAAGGGGGCTGGTGCTGGTGGGCTCCCGGGCTCCACAGTGCTCCAGGGGGTTCTCAGGCACAAGGAGCAGGTGGGCCCGGCGGTGGCCAGCGCTGTGGTGCTCTGGCCACTCCCGAGGAGAAGCCCCTGCTGAGGACAGGGTGGGGCAGGCAGAGAGGCCTGTGGGTGTCACCCAGGAGGTGGGGCAGGCTGCAGCTGGACACGCGGCTGTCCCTGGCCATTTATTTCGTGAGTGGATTGAACACAGTTGGATGAAATTTTACTGTCACTGAACTGAAGATTTGCCCAAAGCCATTACTTAAAATATCTCAGGATCTTGAGATGGTTAAGAGCAGCTGCTAGTCCTTACGGAACCGTGAGCTTGTGTGTGTGTGTGCTGCTTGTCTCATCTGTTTGGTTCTCAAAGAAAGGACTGTCAGTCCGCTTTCCTGAAAACCACCGTAGGGCAGGTTCCAGACCCAGAACTTAGGCCCAGAGAAGGTGTCTCCCTGCGGGTGCTGGGGCGGGCTGTGCTGTGGAGGAGCGGCACGCCTGGCTGACAGGTTTGAGCCTGTTTGATGCTTATTTTCTCTGCTGTTTCTCATCCGTGTTCCCTTTCTAGACGGACTACGTGTCGCTTCACCGAGAGCATGAGCTGCGCCTCTCCAGCCTGGAAGATGTGCTCGGAGGCCTGACGGAAAGATCTGAGGTAGTCACGCACCTGGCCTTTCCCCTTTGGCCCCCGCAGCGCGGTTTCCTCGACAGAAGTCAGCAGTCACCCCGCGTCCACATCCCCAGCCTGTCTGAAGGTGCCGCCGTCCTCTGTGAGACTGGAGAGCAGTGTTTCTGACTGCCCCCGTTTCCCTGGCTGGTGCCGGTGTTGGCGTCCAGCTCTCGGGCTGCAAGCCGTCGTTTAGAGGGAAAGGGTCTGAGCCAGGTGTGGGGTGGGCAGGCGCTCCTCGCTGTCTCCCACCTCTGCAGGGTGACGATGTCTGTGGACAGGGCGAGGAGCAGCACCCCGACCCTTCTGCAGAGGGATTTTCTGGGGGACGTCTGGTCTCATCAGGTGTTGAGGCAGAGGAGGCCTGCGGCCGCTGAGAGGGGTGGGGCTGCTGCTTCAGGGGA
The DNA here is from genome assembly GCA_006408675.1 of Madoqua kirkii. Lineage (NCBI taxonomy): Eukaryota > Metazoa > Chordata > Mammalia > Artiodactyla > Bovidae > Madoqua > Madoqua kirkii. Next base: position 2,737 of record SJYC01122734.1, on the reverse strand, counting down.
GACCATGGCCCTCAGGGTGGGGCTGCTGCCTCAGGGGAGACCATGGCCCTCGGGGTGGAGCTGCTGCCTCAGGGGAGACCATGGCCCTCGGGGTGGAGCTGCTGCTTCAGGGGAGACCATAGCCCTCGGGGTGGAGCTGCTGCTTCAGGGGAGACCATAGCCCTCGGGGTGGGCTGGCCGCAGACAGCGACCGAGGTGGCGGTCTACTTCGTTCATCGATTGGAAGTGGCCGTGGCCCCCGCGGGGAAGCCCGCAGCATCCCACACTCGTGTCGCTGCCGCCCCAGAGCAGGGCTTCGGTCCAGTTACGACTGGTGAACAGCTGTGCAGAAGCCGTGTGAATGAGGCGCGGCTCCGTGTGTGAGCCCGCCACCTGCTCCTCCGCGCCCTGCCCCGCTAAGGCATTCGCTGGGGCTGGCGGAGTCTGGCTTCGGGGCCTGGGTACTGGTCACAGGAGCTGCTTAGTTTGAACATCTGTCAGGCTGCTCCAGGTGAACTCTGTGCCCCTCGGAACGGACACTGTGCGTCTTTTAAAGTCTGTTGTGGAAAGTAAAGTGAATGTCCCTCACCTGCCTGCCGGCAGCGGGGGCCAGGCTTTAAATTAAGGGGGAGAATCCAGATAAACGTGTGTCTTCTTGCTTGCACGTGTGTAGCCGTGTGTGTGACTTCCTGGAAAGCTGGTGCATGACTTGTGGATTTAAACAGTTTCCCAATCGTTCTAGGCCATCCAGAAGGAGCTGGAGCAGGCCAGGCTGACGGCAGCCAGGTAGGACGTTCCGCGTGATTCCCTCCCGCCCTCTGGGCTCCTCGGTGTCCCGGCGGCCGCGCTGTCTCAGCTCGGGTGTGGCGGGGCTGTGTCAGCTGCAGCCACTGTCTGCCTGGGAGGCTCTCGGCACCTGAGGATGGAGGAGGATGGGGGGCTTGTTGCCATCCACCTCCACGCAGCACCACAGACGCGGGGCCCTGTGTGCTCTGGGGAGCCTCCCTCTGTGGACGCGCCTTGGAGGGCCACCCCGGGGTAAGGAGCGGCCGTGGGCTTGCAGCCGGGTGCCGCAGGCCTCCTGCCGGGGCCTCTGCTCGCCCCAGGGCCCTGCTCGGCAGCCCCTCGAGGGGCCCTGCCTTCCGAGCCCTGGCCTCTCGGCAGCTCCCAGGGTGCTGTGTTTGGCCCTCACAGCCTGCCTGCTGTTCTGCACATGTAGCGCCCTCGGCCGTGTGGTGCTTCCCTTGCCTGTGAGCTTCAGAGCCTTCGTTGCCCTGGCTGCCCCGCCTCTGTTGCCCTTCTGTCTCTCCAGTGACTCACCTGGACGCCAGCAGGTGGCAGCTCTGACCTCCAGCCTTCCTGTCTCCGGCCCCAGCACGTCTGCAGGCCTGGTGTCGTGATTTCAGGCCTCTGGGCAGTGTGCGTGGCAGACCTTCTAACTCCTGTGGGGCCTTCACGTGCCAGGCCCCTCTGACAGCCATGCAGACCCGCAGTGCCCCCCTGAGGGCACCCTCGTGAGACCGGGCTGCTGGTGTCTCCGCACAGTGGCACCTGCTTGTAAACGGGATACATGGAGCACTGCTGCTCAGTCATGTCCAGCTCCGCGACCCCACAGACGGCAGCCACCAGGCTCCCCGTCCCTGGGATTCTCCAGGCAGGAACCCTGGAGTGGGTGCTTTTTCCTTCTCCAGAATAGAACACGACCATTTCATAACACACAGTGGCTGCATTGGACAGGATTGTTGAAACCCTGAAGCCACGTCTTTAGTTTCGTTTTCTCTTCCAGTAGCGTGAAAAATTCATACTTTATGATGATTACCAATAAACATAGCCTCGTGTGTGAGCTTATGAAGTCTTTCAGAACTTTAAGGAGCTGCGGGTAGGTTTTACATATTAAATGGTGTATAGGAGGTGCCCACCCCCAAGTGGAAGCGTAACCGCTGCTGACAGCAGATCCAGCCCCCGCGCGCACGCTGTCCTGAGGCCTGAAATCACGATGCCGGGCCGCAGACACACTGGGGCCAGAGACAGGAAGACGAGGTCAGAGCTCCCACCTGTTCACGTCCAAGTGAGTTACTGGAGTAACACAAGGGCAACAGAGGCGGAGAGCCAGGGTGACGAAGCCAAGTGTGTGCGTGCGTGCGTGCGCGCCCGCGCACCAACACTGAGGTGGGGACAGTCTCTGGGCCCTTGAACCTTCCGAGTGCCGGGGGCAGGGGCCGTTGCCAGCCACCCTGCCCGTATCGGGACCTCTCCCCTGATGGTGCCGTCTGCCGTCCTTCCCCGCAGTGGGGCCGGCGAGGAGCAGCACCTGCCTGCACTGGTCGGACGTCTGGAGCAGGAGCTGGGGCGCCTGAAGGCGGACTTGTCCAGCTGGCAGCAAGGGCAGGCCGGCTGTGAGACGGAGCAGGCCGTCCGTGAAAAGGCAAGTACCTCAGCTTTCCTGTTTGTCGTGGAAAATAGAGACAGTGAGTTGGTGCCTTAAGTTTTTTAATTTCAACTTTGTTTAAAAATTTTTATGTTTCAAGTTTTTTTAGCATTTGAAATGCAATGATTAAAAATTCCGCTCACGAGGTGTGGGTGCCGGGCCTGTCTTTCCCTCCAAGGGCGCGCCTGTATGGTGGGGGCAGTTTGTCTGTCTGTCTCCAGAGCAGACACTCGTGCCTCACATCCGCGTGTCAGGGTGTGGCGTCGGGGCCGCCCATGCTCACACAGAAGCAGAAGCCCCACGCTCAGAGCTGCGGGCAGCGAGAGCAGA
>SJYC01122728.1:0-45225 GCA_006408675.1 Madoqua kirkii | reverse complement strand
TGGAACCAGTCTGTTGTTCCATGTCCAGTTCTAACTGTTGCTTCCTGACCTGCATACAGGTTTTTCAAGAGGCAGGTCAGGTGGTCTGGTATTCCCATCTCTTTCAGAATTTTCCACAGTTTCTTGTGATCCACACAGTCAAAGGCTTTGGCATAGTCAATAAAGCAGAAATAGATATTTTTATGGAACTCTCTTGCTTTTTCAGTGATCCAGCAGATGTTGGCAGTTTGATCTCTTGTTCCTCTGTGTTTTCTAAAACCAGCTTGAACATCTGGAAGTTCACGGTTCACGTATTGCTGAAGCCTGGCTTGGAGTATTTTAAGCACTACTTTGCTAGCGTGTGAGATGAGTGCAGTTGTGCAGGAGTTTGGGCATTCTTTGGCATTGCCCTTCTTTGAGATTGGAGTGAAAACTGACCTTCTCCAGTCCTGTCTTGTTCAGCTGGGACAGAGGCTTATCAGTGTTGATCTTTTAAAACAATCAGCTTTACTTCTATTGGTTTTCTTTATTTTCCCCCTTTTCTTTCATTGATTTCTGCTCTTTATTTTCATTCTTATCCTTACTTACGGTTACTTCGCTTTTTTTTCCAGTTCTTAAGTTGGAAGCTTTGGTCATTGGCTTGAAGTGCTTCCTTTTGTTATAATGGAGGTTCTTAGAGCTGAACTTTCCTCTGCACTAGCCACGTTCCCCTAATTTTGATATACCAGGTTTTTATTTCACTCAGTTCAAAAATCTTCCCAATTTCCATTTTTATTTCCTCCTTGAATCATTGGTTATTTAGAAGTTTGTGCTGTTCAGTCAAATATTTGAGATTTTTCCAGATATCTTTAAGTTACTGGGTCTTGATTTAGTTCTGTTTGGCCACTAACATGACTTGCACCGTCTGAATTCTTTTCCACGCATTGTTGCTTGTTTATGATGCGAACTATGGTTAATCCGGGTAAATGTTCTGTGCGGGCTTTGAAAGTTGTGCATTCTGCCAGTGTTGGGTGATGTGGTCTATGAATATCCACAGCTGGGGTGGCTGAAGCGTTCCTCGTTCAAGCTGTCTTCACCTTCACCAATTTCCTGTACCTCCTGTCTTACGCAAGCCTGACCACTGTACCTCTGAAGGCTCGGGGGGGTCTGTGCAGAATCCAGAGCCCGCCGCCCCCCGCACGCATCTCTCCTTCCCAAGCATCTCTCTCCCTTCAGATCCTCTGCTCAGCAGATTCCAGTCACCAGGTCCCCCCTGAATCCTCAGCTCTGAGAGCCCTGGGCTCTGGGCGCGGCCTGGGTGCCCGTCGCGGCAGTGAGCTGGGAGCCTCTCTGCATGCTTCCTAGCTCTCAGAAATCACGCTCTTCCTCTGCCTGGGTTTCTAATGCCTCAAAAGTATTGTTTGATATTTTATCTTTTCTTAAGTTGTCTAAAATGGGAGGGTGAGTTCAGTCCTTGTTAATGGCATTATAGCTGAAACAGAAATGTGCGTGACATTTACATTGTATTGAAATGCTATATATTGGTTTTCAGTTTTAAAAATCAGCAAAGGACAAAACACAGAAGATTTCTTTATAATTTCAGACTGAACTGGACACTGCAAACCTCAGCAACGTAAATGTGGGCATATAGGTGGCAGATTTCAGGACCCGAGCCGGCGTGGGACCTGCTGGTAAGTGCCATAAGGGTGTTCCGTTTCTTCATCCTACACAGGAGGAAATAATATTTTTCAGTTCAAAATTAATAAATCAGGAAATAGACGCTGGGCTACTTATTTACCATTTCCTTGAACACCTAAAAAAACAATTAGTTACCTAGGAAGAAATTCCATATTTGGGGGTCTGTATCCTCCCCTCCTTTATTCCAGGGGCACGGCACCTGAAGGATGGAGGGAGTGGAAGAGTGGGGGCCAGGTGGACGGAAGGTGGGTTTCAGGGAACACAGAGGAAGGGACCCCCTTTCTCTCCAGGGGCCTGCCCGGTGCCGCCCCCGGGGCTGCCCGGCGTCTCCTGCTTACTCGCCTGACTGCTCCCCGGGCTGTCGGCTCTCCCTCCCCGTCCCGTGCGGTGTTTTGAGGACAGCCTCGGGCCAGCCAGCCAGCATCTTGGTGTTGGGCCTGGAGGGCTGGGAGACGCTGTTGGGTCCAACCCTTTTTCCGTCTGGAAACCCAGAGCCAAAAACTTGGCCAAAGGCACACACAGAGTGGCAAAGCCCCCGGGGGCTCAGAACTTCCTCCAGAGCTTCGCCCTTACCCCAGCAGGAAGGGCACCAGCTGCCAGAGATTAATGGCGGGGCGGGGCGGGCACGGTCTGGCGTCACTCTTGTCCTGCAATGTGACGGTGTCCTAACAGAGCCCCCTTCCTTGCTCATGTGTTGAGTAAACCCGGGTCCCGCGGCATGATGGGAAATTCCAGCCAATTACAGCGTCGAGGCCAGAAGAGTGGAAAAGGCCCTCCAGAGGGTTCCCGAAGCCAGTGGAGCCCAGGTTAGCCAGGGGCTGAGGCACAAAGTGCCCGCTGGGGCTTGTTGAGTAGTCAGAAGTGAGGGGTAGGGCTGGACGGATGGCTAGATGGGTGGGTGGGCAGCTTGGAGGGGCCCTCGGACGTGGCTGCTCAGGTCCCCATGGCCACACAGAGGCGGCAGGCCAGGCTGGGTCTGGACTCTAAGCCAGGCACTGCCTGCTTTCCGGTTATGTAACTACCTACTGTTGGTCTCCAGGCCACTGAGCAGGGAGGGGGTCCCATCCCTGGAAGCAGCCGTGGAGCCCACCTGGCGTTGGAATGGGCGTCAGAGGGGTCAGAGGGACAGAGCCTCCTGAGGACCCGGGTCGGGGAGCGGGGGGGGTCCCTGAGAAAGGCGTGTGACTCGAGAGAGGTTCAGACCCGCAGGAGCAGCAGGGCAGAGGTAGGGCCAGGAGCTGGCCAGGGACCCGTGGGCTGGACAGGAGGCAGAGCCCGCAGAGCCCCCGAGCCAGCAGCCGAGGACAGCCCAGGTGAGCCAGGGCCCCCGGTGGACACAGGCTTTGTGGCGGGCGAGGGCGTCTGAGGGAGGGAGGCCAGACCCCACGGGCAGCTGCAGCCCTGCAGAATGCTGGTCCGCTCGCTCCCTCCCTCCTCCACCATAAGGAGAGAGGCTGTTCCCTGACCCTGCCAGGCTCCCTGCCAGCCACACGAGGCCGTTTCACCCTGAGCAAAGCCTTAAAGGGCAAGACAGTTTCCCCATCGCCTCACCACCCTCTGCACTCCATGCCCCTCCCCGGTGCCCAGAGCCCTGGCTGCTGGGATGAGATCCAACGCTGCCTCCTTTGATTCCAGTGTGATCACCAAGGCGGGATTACACTTAAGACTCAAGACGGGAGCTCTTGCCAGCCTGAGCTGAGCTCCTTTCCAGGTGACGTGGAGCCAAGGCTGGGCCAGGAAGCGCTGCTGGGGTGTGTGTCTGCCCTGAGATGGAGCCTCGCCCGGCACGACCGCAGGGGACTGACAAGGCTTCATCTCTGGGTCCAGCAGAAGGGAGACCAGATGGCCCAGTGAACAGAGCGGCAGAACACAGCCTGGGAAGACCCTCCTGGTTGCATCCTAGAAGGGATGCTGGCCACGCCGGCTCCCAGGTCCCCTGGGCAGTCCAGAGCCCACCCAGGCCCTCTGCCCACTCCCTGAGGAACCCCAGGAAGTGTCCGAGGTGCCAGGCAGGAAAAGGTTAAGGAAGCACTGAACAAATCTGATTTACATTCAAAAGCAGCCCCATCCCTCCTGACAACCCAAAGCTCGTGCAAACCAATCAATATTTTATGAAGACGTTTCTTGGCTCTGGTGGGGGAAGGCTGAGGCAGCAGGCCTGGCTCTCTGCAGCGGAAAGAGAGGGTCTGCAGGCTGCCAGTCCCCTGAAGGAGCCGGGCTCCTCTAGCGCTGGAGCGATTCTCTCTCCTCCGTCCCTGCTCTCTTCCCTATCCATTGACGAGGCTGGCCGGCCTCTACAGGTGAGAGGGGCATATGCCCGCCTGCAGTACCTGAGGCAGGAATGAAGAGGGAGGGAAGGGACGCTTTCTCAACTCCAAGACAGCGCGTGGCCCAAGTGATCCCGCGGTTTATCCTGTGTGGACCCCCGAGGTCAGGGCTCATGGGCTGCAGAGACCCAGGCCGCAGCCCGGAAGTCCAGGTGAGCTGATCCGTCACTGGCCTGCCCTTTACCAGCCGCTCTGGGACATGTCTGACCCACCGCCACCCCTGGCTCTTCCCCAGGCCCCATGGAGACCAGGGCCATCATGTGTGGCTGACTCTGGAGGGGCACCGGGTGAGACTGCCCCCACGGGAGGGGAGGGGTCAAGGAAACCGAGTGACCGGCCTGGACATGGCCCCCCATGCCAGCTGGGCACCGTCAGAGGGGATGTGGATGCCCCCACTGCAGTCTGCCCCCATCTTAACACACTACATCTGCAACAGCCCCTTCCCCAAATATGCTCACATTCGGAGGTGCTGGGCTTAGACCTCAAACATGTGAATTTTAGGAGGCGTCTCCTTTCAACCTGCAGCACCCAGAACCACTGGCTCTTGCCACTCGGCCCCTGAGCCCGCTCCGTCCACCCCCTGTCTCTTATACACATAAGGCATCTGGAGCCCCCCGCCCAATCCTCAGGGTGGGCATTCTCACACATCCCTTCAGCGACAGCGAGCTCACTCTGAACCAAGCCTCCCAGAGCTCACAGGAGTGCTAGGGCCAGAACAAAGTGCCCCACACACCCAGGGGGGTTGCTGCAGGAGAGGGGAGCCAGGCTGGGGAGCTGGAGGGCTGTCACCTGGGGCAGCTGGGCCTCTTCAGGCGGGGGCTTGAAGGTGGGGTGGGGGCTTGGAGTGGGAGGGACAGCCTGTGTGGAGTCCCTGAGACCTGGGAGGTTGGAGGGTTCCGACCCAGTCAGGAAAGACAGAGCAAACGGGGCGGGGAGTCAGGGTGGGGGAGACAGGGCATGGGGCTGGGGAGCAAGGGTTTCGGCCTGAGAGGACCACAGAGGCTGGGGGCCATCAGGCAGGGGTGAGCTGAGCTCAGGGGCTCTCAGCTCAAACCACACCCCTGGCCTGGGTGCTGCAGCCGGAAGGGGCCAGCCCCTGAGGACAGGGGCCAGGCCTGCCTGGGGGAAGCGACTCTCAGGGATCAGAGGGCAGGAGGTCCCGAGTGGGGGCTGCTCTCAGGGCGCTGGGCTTCCCGGGAGGTCCCTGGAGATGCCTGAGAAGTTGGCCTGGAGGGGCTGTGGAGGGGGCCGAGGCCTTGTGGGCGGCCGCACCCAGGGCTGGCAGACAGGGCAGGTGGGCGGGGGATGAGGAGGCGGGGAGGGGCTCACGGCTGTCCCCCGCAGCCAGACAGCGAGCGAGGGCAGGACCCTCCTGAGGACAGGGGCCAGGCCTGCCTGGGGGAAGCGACTCTCAGGGATCAGAGGGCAGGAGGTCCCGAGTGGGGGCTGCTCTCAGGGCGCTGGGCTTCCCGGGAGGTCCCTGGAGATGCCTGAGAAGTTGGCCTGGAGGGGCTGTGGAGGGGGCCGAGGCCTTGTGGGCGGCCGCACCCAGGGCTGGCAGACAGGGCAGGTGGGCGGGGGATGAGGAGGCGGGGAGGGGCTCACGGCTGTCCCCCGCAGCCAGACAGCGAGCGAGGGCAGGACCCGCGGCGCGTCTGGTCAAGCCTCCGCTCTCAGGGAGGCTGAGAGCAGCAGGACGTTGGGGCCCCGCCTCGAGGACTCCCCTCCGTCAGGCGCGGGGCGCTCCGCCTGCCCGGGGTGGGGAGAGGCTGGCCAGGTCCCGGGGGCCCGCTGGGCAGCTGTGCAAACGGCTTCGCTTTTTCGTGTGAAACAGGTTGTTCATAGCACGCTCTCTGTTCTGTGATTAAACACATGGATTGAGGGGCCCCGGGCACTCAGGGCGGCGGGAGCCGTGGGGCCGACTGGAGCGTGCGGGCCAGTCACGTACGGAGGGGGGGGTCTTGGCCAGCATCTCAGGCCCACGGCTGTCCTGCCCATTCTCCCTGCCCGACCTTAGCCTGCCCGCCCCAGCCTCCCTGCTCAGAGATGCTGCCCAGCCCTGCCCATCCTCCAGCCCAAGTGGCTTGCCCTCCCCCAGGAAGCCCTCCTGGGTGCTCCATTCGTCTGGCGTCTGCACCCTGCTCTGCCCCAGAGCCTCACTGGCCCAGGGTCTAGGGAATCCCCCTGACGCCCCTAGAAGGCCAGCTGCCTCTCCCTCTGTGCGGGCCACCCCTGTCCCTCCACCAGACAATGGGATGGGCCTTCCCGATGCAGCTGGAAAGAAAGATGGGGATCGGGCAGGGAATCATGGGCTGGGATTCGGGCCCAAGTCCACCCACCATGGTCTTACGGGCCTTGTGGGTGAATCCGTTCCCAGCCCAGTGCCTCCATTTCCCCATCTGTCCCCAAAACCGGTGCGTTCAGATGACGGGTGGGTTGGTGCCCCCAGCCTCCCCCGCACCGCCTGAAGGCCGGCCGCCCACATCCCAGGTCTGCGTGTGGGTGTGCTCAGGCCATGTAACAAGTGCCACAGTCCCGGGGGCCGGAAGTTCGAGGTCCAGATGGGTGGGGTGGCTTCATTCTCCTGGCGTCATCCTTCCTGGGCTTGTAGAAGGACCCCGCCCTCAATGTCCCTGTGTGAGCCCTTGCGTCAGGTTTCTGGGGAACCTGGAAGAGCCTGGGGAGCCTGGGGGTGGAGAACCTGGAGGAGCCTGACGTACTGGGCAGACTGGGTCCCATTCCATCACCAGCACGCCCACTGGTTGTCTGATGCTGGTCGAGTCCATTTAAGACTCTGTGCCTGTCTGTGGGCACGGGAGACAGGCCGCGGGCCCTTGAAGCATCCCATAAATGGCAGCCCCGTGGAGAAGCCTGGGTCAGCGCCCAGCACTGCATGCACAGCGTGGGGACCTGGCAGGGGGCAAGCGCCTGGCAGCGGTCGCAGCGGAGCACGGGACACACAGGGGAGGCGCCCAGGCTGCGTGACCTGGGGACAGCGAGGGGCACAGCCGGGCTGCAGGGAGCACGAGGGCTGGGACCACACATGTGTGGCTGACTCTGGAGGGGCACCGGGTGAGACTGCCCCCACGGGAGGGGAGGGGTCAAGGAAACCGAGTGACCGGCCTGGACATGGCCCCCCATGCCAGCTGGGCACCGTCAGAGGGGATGTGGATGCCCCCACTGCAGTCTGCCCCCATCTTAACACACTACATCTGCAACAGCCCCTTCCCCAAATACGCTCACATTCGGAGGTGCTGGGCTTAGACCTCAAACGTGTGAATTTTAGGAGGCGTCTCCTTTCAACCTGCAGCACCCAGAACCACTGGCTCTTGCCACTCGGCCCCTGAGCCCGCTCCGTCCACCCCAGGCAGCCACGGGCACTTGGCACCTCCTGGCAAGCTGGGCAGGGCCCCCACCTCCCGTGTGGAGGGACTCTGCCCCGGGACCACGTGGCGCGTGGAGAGAGGGGCCGGGCGAGCAGGCAGTGTGGTCGGGGGCCTCCCACACTCAGACGAGGTCCATGTGTCGGGCAGGAAGGACGCCCCCCCACCCCGCTCAGACTCTCACGGGACCCCGGACCCCCGGCTGTGAGCGGCTGCGGAAGGTGGGCGCCGCGCCTCGTCCCCGCCTGACCACCGGGCTCTCTCCTCACCGCTTTTAGGCACATCCAGGCCTCCAAGCCCGGCCCTGGCGGGGGGGCGGGTGGTCGGCGAGGACACCAGGCAGCCTCGGACAGCGAGGTGTCTGGCCGGGAAGGTGGGCAGACACGTGGAAAGCGAACAGGGAACTCGGACGGTCAGCTCTGCCCTGCCCCGCCAGCCCCAGTCTCCACGATGTGGCCCAAAGGAGAAGCCTCATCTCAGGGCCTACCTGGGGGCAGTAAGACCCCCCGAGAGCCTCAGGGACCACGGCACCACCCCTGTCTCTTATACACATCTCGAGGTCCAGATGGGTGGGGTGGCTTCATTCTCCTGGCGTCATCCTTCCTGGGCTTGTAGAAGGACCCCGCCCTCAATGTCCCTGTGTGAGCCCTTGCGTCAGGTTTCTGGGGAACCTGGAAGAGCCTGGGGAGCCTGGGGGTGGAGAACCTGGAGGAGCCTGACGTACTGGGCAGACTGGGTCCCATTCCATCACCAGCACGCCCACTGGTTGTCTGATGCTGGGCGAGTCCATTTAAGACTCTGTGCCTGTCTGTGGGCACGGGAGACAGGCCGCGGGCCCTTGAAGCATCCCATAAATGGCAGCCCTGTGGAGAAGCCTGGGTCAGCGCCCAGCACTGCATGCACAGCGTGGGGACCTGGCAGGGGGCAAGCGCCTGGCAGCGGTCGCAGCGGAGCACGGGACACACAGGGGAGGCGCCCAGGCTGCGTGACCTGGGGACAGCGAGGGGCACAGCCGGGCTGCAGGGAGCACGAGGGCTGGGACCACACATGTGTGGCTGACTCTGGAGGGGCACCGGGTGAGACTGCCCCCACGGGAGGGGAGGGGTCAAGGAAACCGAGTGACCGGCCTGGACATGGCCCCCCATGCCAGCTGGGCACCGTCAGAGGGGATGTGGATGCCCCCACTGCAGTCTGCCCCCATCTTAACACACTACATCTGCAACAGCCCCTTCCCCAAATATGCTCACATTCGGAGGTGCTGGGCTTAGACCTCAAACATGTGAATTTTAGGAGGCGTCTCCTTTCATTGGGGGCACAGGGCAGGCAGGACGGGAGAAATGCTGCATTTTTATAAGAAGCGAGGCCTGTTTGGGTCGGAGAAGCCCCGTCTGGGATGGGCCTGCCCTGCCCCTCAGCCCGCCCCCACACAGGGCCCGCGGGGCTCGGCGTGCCAGGGGCTTCAGCGTCAGTGCTTCCCTGCTGAGGTCCCAGCTCGGCGGTGGGGGCCGCTGCAGGTGGCACAGTCGCCAGGCATGTCTGGGGGCTGGGCTGTTACCCTGAGGAAGTCTCAGTGCTGTTAGCCAAGAGGGAGGCCCCAGCCGAGGGGACCCCCACAGTCACTGCCCTTAGGAGGCTCAGGGCAGAGTGAGTCGGGGTGGGCGAGAACCAAGCTCAGAGGCAAAGGGACATGGTGGGGCCGGGACTGTGCTGACGACCCAGGGGCTGCCCACCCACAGGGGCGGCCACGCTGTGGGGGGAGGGAGGGGCGGTGCTTTGTGGCCGGGCAAGTCGTTTTCTGATGTCTGAACCTGGGTCCCTCCCTCCACACGCAGATGGGCAGACGCTCGGCGTCCTAATTTGAGATTCTCTTTTGTTTGGGCTCAGACGTCCTTCCACAGGCCCCGAATCTGGGTCATCAGAGCGGCGCTTTCTGCTGGAAGCCAGATGCTGAGCTCAGCTTTCCTGGGAGTCAGCGTCACTGTGGGCAGGCAGGGCTGGGCCGGGCCTGGGACCCCGGGCAGGCAGGATGTAGGTGCCAGGCTCCAGGCCCGCTGGGAGGAGCTGTGTGAGGCCTGCCTGTGCAGAGGCGGCTGCTGCACGCACGGCAGGGAGGGGTGCCCAGAGCTGCCCGGGGCCTGGGTGCGCCATCTAGGGCTGGGGCGCTTTGGGGTGGGATGGGTCAGGGTGACGTGGCCCGACAGACAGGTAGCCAGGAGGCCTGCCAGCCTCTGGGAGACCCTCCTGTGGCCTCCTCCCACTCTCCTCCACCCCTCAGGGCAGGGGGTCTGAGAAGCTGTGTCCGTCTCAGCATCATGGGCAAACTCAGCCCTCCCCGGGCTTGCTTCTCGCTGTGGGTGAGGAGCTGGCCTTCCGTGCCCTGTGGCTCCAAGGAACCGCGGCTCTCTCCTGCAGCCGGTCTCTGCCTCTTGGCTGCTAGGGGACCCCAGGTAGAACCTGCTCCCCTCCTCGGTGCCCCAAAGAGCTGGGGCCCGCGGGGCCGGGAGCCCGCCCTGCCCAACACCATGGGGTAGGCAGATGTTTGTCTCAGGCGGCAGGGGTCCCGCCGTTCCTGGCTGCGGCACTGACGCTGCGTGCCCAGACGCCTCCCACTCCTGCCCAGCTTGTCCCTCCTCAGGCCGGGGCCTGTCCCGGGACTGCCCTCTGTGCCTGGGTGTGTGAGACCCCCTCCCAGGAGGGGCCCTCCCCCAGGATGGCCCAAGGGGGCTTCTGGCAACACTAGGGTGTCTTGGCAGGGACTCCTGTCCAAGTTGATCCATCAAGAGTGTCTGCACCATGAGGCCAGCTCTGTCGCCGTGCCTGGGAGCCGCTGTATCCACAGTGCCCCCCTCCCCACCTAGGTGACCCCCTCTGGGCCCCTTCTGGGGGGAGAAAAACATGACGGGAGGAGCCTGTGACCCCCGCCTGAGTGGGCTGCCCCCTCTGACCAAGAATACTCCTCCCCACCCAGGGCTGCCCTGGGGAACAGCAGGGCAGTCTGCTGTTTCCGGGCAGGCAGAGCCGTGGAGGCCTCATTTCCCGTCCCCTGGGCCGGAAGCCTGGGGGAAACTCCACTGTCCGGAGGTGCTTGTAGAAGCTGATTCCTGTTCTTCTGCAGGTGTCTGGAGATCTCTAGAGTGCTGTGTGTGTGCTGTGGGGGGGCACCCAGCCTGGCCTCTCCTCTGTGCAGCACGACACCTGTGGTGGCGGGAGGCGCTGCTTGTGGTCCAGGGGGTGCCAGGCTGGGCAGGGCGGGCGTCTCAGCACCCACCTCCATCCCTGGCTTTGAGAATCCCCAAGGCAGGTACAACCTACAACTCCCCAGGCTCACAGGTGAGGAAGCAAGGCCAGGGGAGTCCCTCCAGGAAGGCTGCCAGCACTGGGGTCCGCCCATGGTTATCTGAGCCCCCTCCCTCAGCCCCCACCCCGAGGGCGTCTTCCTGAGCGCGCGGCCTCCCGCTTGCACCCTGCCCCAAGATGCCGGATCCAGGCTGTGCAACCCAACCCCATGTCCATGTTGGAGCCTGAGAGGTGAGATCAGAGCCTGTCCTCAGGCGTCTAGTGACAGCAGGCTGGGGCCGGCAAGGAGGAGCCATGGGCTGAGTGGGCAGGTGTCAGAGAGTGACCTGGGCAGGGAAGCTGCTGGGGGCTGCAGCCATCCATGTGGGCTGGGCTGTGACCCAGCAGGTGAGGGGACAGGCCTGGGTGGGCAGGCCAGGGGAGGGATGGGGACAGGCTCCCGCGCTCCGGGCCTGTCTCTTATACACATCTCACCCACGGCAGGGTGGCCACACGCCGACTCCTCGGGTGAGGGGCCCATGGTGCCGTGGCTTTTCCCCGGGGACCGGAGGCCGGGGACAGTCAGGGGGTGGGAGAGGGGCTCGGAGCCACGGGCCCCAGGACGGCGCGGGGATGGGCAGCATAGCTGGACGGTCCAGAGCCGCCCTGCGCTCTCCCGACAGCGGCTCCAGGGCAGAGCAGGACGCCGTGGCCAGTGCTGCGGCCGGCCCCCGGGGGCTGCGTGGGCCCTGGGCTCGGGGTCCCCAGGCTGCCCTCAGAGTGGGGCAGGCACTGACCCCGCTTAGGTCCACACACTGCCTGCCCCTTGGCTCTGCCTGCCGACCCACGGACGCTCTGAACCCTGGGTTTGGGGAGTGGGTGGACCCGGCTTTGCTAGTGGGCTGCACGTGGAGCTCAGCAGCTGGAGTCCCCTGGTCAGTGACAAAGGCAGGAGGTGATGGGCCTGGCTGTCCCCACGCAGGTCCCCCCCATGCACACCCAGCAAGGCTGCACTGGCCCTGCCGCCTCACCGCGCACTGCACAAGGTCAAGGTCAAATTTGTCCTAGAGCAGCAGGTCTGCCCCGGTGCCTTCTATCTGAACTTGGGAGCTAGGGACATAGCCACAGTGTCCCCTGCCCACCCCAACCCTCGCTGCCGATTGCTCCAGCCAAACTCTGCCAACTCCTTCAATAAAATTTTATGGAGTTCCAGGGTCCTTGAGAGGCTCTCAGAGGACACTCTCCACATTCCTGGAAGCGCGGCTCCTGCTCCCCACCCGGCGCCGGGGACATCAGTGGTCCGCAGGCACGGGAATGCCGCCCCGCCCGGCCGCCACCCTGCACTCGAAGGCTGGAGCCACGAAGTGATCACACTGGGTTCTGACGAGTGTCTTGACAGCACGGTCACGTTATTGCCCCAAAGAGCTGGAGCCTTCCCGACTCTTCCCGAGCATAATTTCCCCTTGGAGGATTGTTCCACTCAAAGGGCCATCGAAACGGCAGCTGACCGTCTTGCCTGCCTGTAGATGAGCGGAGTGGCTGGGCGGCTGCGTCTGGGGCTCCCTGCGCTGGCTGGTCTTTCAATCTGGGGCCATAGAAACGTGGTGGCCAGTCAGACACCACAGGTTGCCCCGGTGTGGGCAGGAGGCAGATGGGGCCAGCGGGTGCCCTGGGCCCGGCACGGCAGCCTCTCAGAGGCAGGGTGAGGCCACGTGGAAGGGCAGGTGATGAGGAGGGGACACAGAAGAGGGCTGCTCCTGAGACCACAGCTGAGACCCACCCGTTCATACGTTCAACAAATGAGGCTTGCTGTTGTTCAGTCGTTAAATTGTGTCCGACTCTGCGACCCCACGGACTGCAGCATGCCAGGGCCTCCCTGTCCTTCACCATTTCCCAGAGTTTGCTCAAACTTACGTCCATCAAGTTGGTAATGCCACCCCACCCTCTCATCCTCTGTCAACCCCTTCTCCTCCTGCCTTCAATTTTCCCACCATCCGGGTCTTTTCCATTGAGTCGGCTCTTCACGTCAGCCTGGTCAAAATATTGGAGCTTCAGCTTTAGCATTGGATCTCCAGTGAATATTCAGTGTCGATTTCCTTTAGAATTGACTGGTTTGATCTCCCTGCTGAAAACATCAATTCTTCAGCGCTCAGCCTTCTTTATGGTCCAGCTCTCACATCCGTAGATGACTACTGGGAAAACCATAGCTTTGACTACACGGATCTTTATCAGCAAAATGATGTCTCTGCTTTTAAATACGCTATCTGGGTTTGTCATAGCTTTTCTTCCAAGGACTAAACATCATTTAATTTTGTGGCTTATTAAATGTGACAAAAACGTCTCAAAATCATGAAAGCAGTTGGATGTTGTTCCATCGCTCAGCTGTGTCTGACTCCTTTCGGCCCTGTGGGCTGCAGCAGGCCAGGCCTCCCTCCGTCTGAGGTACGCGGGTCATACTGGTGCCGGTCCAGAGGGAGTGTGGGCGGTAGGTGTGCCCTGGGCCACAGGCCGAGGGAGAGGCCGGGACTGAGCTGCACCCCGAAGGCCTGGCTGGCTCAGCGGCTCCCGGCTGACCTTGCAGGCAGACGGTCAGGGTGGCCTGCGCGGGTAGGGCCTGGGTCAGCCTCTGCACCTGGGGACGTGTTCAAGCGCGGGTAAACCAGGGGACATAGGACGCCCCCGGGACCAGCCTCTGGTCGGGAGCCTTCCGCAGGCCCACAGGCCACCGAGGCACCACTGGGAGCTGACAGATGAGGGAGCAGAGTCAGGGGCGGGAGGCTCAGACACGCCAGGGCCCTCGTCTCTGGCTCCTGTTGCGCCAGCCCAGCCACTCCCTCTCCAGCCTGGGGAACCTGGCATTGCTTGCCAGCTCCCCTCCCAGCCGCCCCACCCTGGGGGGTCTGGGGCAGCTGCAGAGCCCAGCTTCTCATCGCTGCAGTGCCAGTCCATCTCAGGGGCCCGCAGTTGCTTGGGGCGGCCTCTGCTGCAGGACAGCACCTCACCCCTACCCCGGCCATCACACTGTGGCTGGTCAGCCGCTGGTACTGCCCGGCTACACCGGGTGCCCGTGAACCTCGGGGCGCAAATGGGACCGAGAGCAGCGGGGCTGGGGGAGGTCGAACCTTCCCAGCACCCTGCCCCCTCCTCAGCTGCATCTGGGCTGCTGGGGTCCCCTCCCCGAGTCTCCTGGCACCGACTGTGTCCCCCCAGCACTGACCGTGTCCCCCGGCACTGACCGCATCCTCACCATGAGGGATTCCCCTTCCTCACGCTGGCGCATGCTCTCCTGATGGTGTCCTCGCTGGCCCCTCCTGGGCTGAGTCTCAGGGCCCAGCACCAGGACCAGCTGTCACGACAGCCGACGGGCTGCTCTGCAGACTCTCCCAAGGTGGGCAGTGTGCGACCTGTGCACCGTGCCAGGGACCTCTGCCTGCGATCTGAGGCTGCTGGGCCCGATGTGAGTGAGTACAGTTTCAGTTTTCAAGAGCCTTTCCTCTCTGTGACCCCTTTGGAACGTTGAAAGCAGAGTCTCGACTCCTTCCCTGTGTTTCTGTGTCAGCACTCCAGCTTCCCCAGGACAGTGTGCGCTCCTGGTCAAACTGAGGAACATGAGCAAGAAGCTGCCCGAGGCCCTCGTTCCAGGAGCCCTGGTTCCCCGTCCCCGAGGCTCCTTTCTGGACGCGGAGCCCGTCCTCTGCATGGCTGGGGTCCCTGCAGGTCAGGCCCTGCAACACTGCCCACCTCCCCTGGTGGGAGCGAGGCCTTCCTGGGCCGAGAGTGGCCGGTGCTCACCCACCCTCCCCTGTTCCAGACGCAGAACCAGAAGTCCTGGGTTCGGGGGCTGCTGGGCTGTTCGGGCAGTAGACGGAGGAGTGGAAACAGAGGCTCAGACCTAAACACAGCCTAGAGGTCTGGGAGCAGACGGGGGACCAGGAGCCGGGGCAGCGAGCGGCAGGCAGGGAGCCCACCCGGGAGGGCGCTGGCCCTTGGTCTGGGAATGCCGGGCTCTGGCCTCCCCAGGCAGGTCAGAGAGGTGCCTCCAAGCTGCACTGCCCAGCTGCTGCTGCTGCTGAGTCACTTCAGTCGTGTCCGACTCTGTGTGACCCCATAGACGGCAGCCCACCAGGCTCCCCCGTCCCTGGGATTCCCCAGGCAAGAACACTGGAGTGGGCTGCCATTGCCTTCTCCTGGAAACACCTTAAATACGGCCTCCCCAGCCCCTCATCAGCCTCCTGAGTGAGATCTCTGAGAGTGGCCTGAGAGTTGGTGTTTTCAAGGCCTCGCAGGGTCTCCATCGCCCTAAAGACGTGGCGCCCGGGGGTGCACGGCCATGCACGTGCGTGTGCCATCACCTCCCACTCTGCGACCCCATGGACCGTGGCCCACCAGGCTCCTCTGTCCACAGAACTCCCCAGGCAAGAAAACGAACGGGTGGCCGTTTCCTCCTCCAGGGGCTCTTCCCGACCCAGAGGTTGAACCCACGTCTCTCGTCTCTCCTGCACTGGCAGGTGGGTTCTTCACCACTGAGCCCCCCGGGAAGGCCTGGCAGAAATGTGCTCCCACATTCTCATGCCCTTTCATCTCCACGGACAACGAGGGGTGGGTATGAGGCTCACCTCCGTTTCGCAGATGAGGAGTCTGAGGGTCAGAGTGGGGATGGGTTGACTGGTGAGCAGAGGCGGGATGTGGGCCCGGGGCTTCCAGATCTGGGCCTGTGAGCCTCTCTTTTCAGCATGGCCCCTCCGAGAGACGGTGCCCCACCCCCAGACTACATTCTTCCCACAAGCTGGTGGCTCAGCCAACTGCTGTGAAAAGTCACCCATCTGTGCGTGTTAGAGAAAATGAGGGACAGGGTGCAATTTCCCTCCTGATGCAGCTGATTCATATTTACTTTTAAATTTGACTTGACTAACATTTATTTAGTCTGATTAGAAAAGCATTACATGCTATTGAAGAAATTTCGAGTTCTGGCTGGAGATCAAGAAAATTCACAGTTACACCTGTCACTCAGGAAGGCCCCACCTCGGTGCCTCCCCGTCTGTGTTTTCATTTGCTTGCAGGACTAACCTCTGTCACTCTTTCTGCCTTTACTAGTCGGCTCTCCATTGTGGGGCATTCATCTATTCGTGTTCATGGTCTTCACTGGACTCGAAATGCTTACTTTATTCAGCTCCTATCTGTTTCTTTGGATGCTTGCCTGTCAGCCAGTTGGGAGCCACTGCGCTGCCTCCAGTGCCCCGCTTTCTTGGAGCACTTCCTTACTTTCTGGCCAGCTTTCACCCTCCCTGGAAATAGCCACAGAGGGTGTCCTGGCCTCTTTCGGGAGGGTGGTAATTAGAAGCCAAGGTGTGGATCCGGAGTGTGCTCAGCACTGTCGGGAAATCACTGCTCCTAGGCCCTCTCTGCAGACCTGGCCAGTTCAGGAGCTTTCCCTCGTGGGGCGCACAGAACACAGGCCTGTACTGTGTGCTGCACTGAGGGCCCGTGTCTGGTAACCGCCCTCCTCCACTGAGGGCCCGTGGCCGGTACCCGCGCTCCTCCACTGAGCGCCCGTGGCCGGTACCCGCGCTCCTCCGCTGAGCGCCCGTGGCCGGTACCCGCGCTCCGGGCCACGCTGCAGGGCTCCTTCTTTGGCTGGGACTTTCCTGGGCTATAGCTTGCACTCCAGAGGTGAGTCACGTGGCCCACACGATCTCCAATACATTTATTCTTCTTCTCAAGCCTAGAATAGTCAGGAAACAGTTTCATAAAGTGAAACTGAGGGAGAAACCTAACTGGAAAATCAACATTTGTTTTCAGGATGTGTGTGTGTGAGAATAGAGAAGGAGGTGGAGGGAGAAGAGGGGAGGGGTAAGTCAGGAAGAAGAGACAGAAGGGGGAGGAAATAGGAGAGAAGAGAATTTACAGCCAGCACAGGGCAGATCTTAAAGCCAGCTCTGATGAGATTTGATGGACGTTCATACCCAGGTAGTCCCCACATCCGTCAAGACAGAAGACACTCCCATCATCCTCAAACGTCCTCCTGCGTTCCCTCCAGTGAGCCCTAACTCTTAGGCAATCACTATTCGCATTGCGGTCATCCTGGCTTAGCATTGTCTGTTCTTGAACATGACTTAAACGGAAGGGAGCAACGTGCTCTGGGCTTAAAGAATCCACCTTACGAGGCAGGAGCTCAGGAGATGTGGTTTTCAGTCCCTGGGTCAGAAAGATCCCCTGGAGGAGGAAATGGCAACCCCCTCCAGTCTTCTTGCCTGGAAAATCCCACAGACAGAGGAGCCTGCAGGGGTCCACGGGGTCGGGAGGGCTGGACACTCCGGGTGAGCGAGCCAGCTGGCAGCAGGCTGCTCCGGCTCCGGTTCCTCCGGGTTGGCAAGATGAGGCCGAGACACACCCGCGCTGCTGCGTGGGCCACTGGCTGAGTCGCTGCTGAGCACAGTTCCATTGTATGCAAATACCACTGCCTGTGTATCCCTCCTGCTGAAGGACACCTGGAATGTTTCCAGGATTTGGCGGTGATGAGAAAGGCTGCGCCTGCATTCAGACACAAGTCTGTCTGTGGGCGTGTGCTTGACTTCTTTTGAGCAAGGAGAAATTTCTAGGCGGGAACCGGCTGAATCAGAGGGTAGGTCCGTGTTTAAGCACATAAGAAACTGCCAGACCGCCCCCATTCTCCCCTCCCACCAGCAGCATGGAGCTTTCTGGTCGTTCCTCGTCTTCAACAACACTGCGTCACCCGTCTTTCTCTTTCCAGTCACCCCAGGGGACGTGCAGTCTTGTCTCACGCCCCTGCGGTTTATGTTTGGCGACCAGTGGTGTCGGGCACCTCTTCCCGTAGCTTACGGCCCCCGCCTTTTGTGTTTGCTGACATGTCTGTTACAGCGTTTTGCTTATTTGGTTGTTCTCAGTCTATCTATTAATGATTTGCGGGACTTCTTCGTATATTCTGGATACAAGTAAGTCTTCTGACAGATATGTGAACTGCCAATACTTTATCGTAGTCTGTGCATTGCTTTTGTTGGATTCTTAATTGCATATTTTGAAGACCAGAAGTTTTTATTTTTGCTGAAGTCAAATTTGACATGTTTTTTTTCATTTAGGGTTATAATATTTCTGTAGTCTCTTTAAGGAAGTTTTGCTTTGCCTCTCCAAGGTCATAAAACCATTCTCATATTTTCTGCTGGAGGTTCTATACCTCAGCTCCTAAGTTTACACACATGTTTAATCCATCTCATAATAATCTCTGCAGGTAATGCAACCAAGGATGGAGGCTCACTTTCCCCTCATTTATTTATCCAATTGGTTCAACATCATTTGTTGATAATACTTGCCTTTTCACACTGAGTTGCTGAGATATGCTATTCATAAATCAGTTGATCGTGTAAATATGGGTCTATATCAGGACTTCCAATTTTGTCCCATTGAATAATTTCCCTCTACTTATACCAAAACACATCATAGTCAGTTACTGCAACTTTATAGACATTTTGAAATCAGTGTATTTCTCCAACTTCATTCTTCTCTTTCAGAATTTCTTTTCCATTCATGGTTCTTTGAGGTGTTCAGTTGATTAGTCACGTCCAACTCATTGCGACCCCATGGATTGTAGCCCACTAGACTCCTCTATTAGTGGACTTTTCCAGGCAAGAATACTGAAGGGGGCTGCCATTTCCTACTCCAGGGGCTAGTTCTTTGTACTTCCAAATAAACTGTAAACTTAACTTGACAATTTATACATAAATTCTTCTGGGATTTTTACTGGGATGGCATTATATCTGTAGTTCAATCTGGGTAGGACTGACCTCCTAACAACGTTGAGCCTTCCAGTCTATGGTCTCATTATAGCTTTCTGTTTATTTAGGTTGTCTTTATGTTCCATCAAAGATTTTTTAAAAATAAAAATAGCACAATTTTTCAGTTTATGGTGTAGAGGTCTTGTATAACTTGCAGTGAGCCCCTAACCTATCTAAATTTCAATATTATAAATGAAACTTCTATTTAAATGCTATTTTCCTATTGTTAAGTTGAAAATACACATGATAATAAACTAATTTTGTGTGTATTGACATAGAATTCTGCATCTTACAAAGTTTACTGGTTAGTTCTAATGATTGTTTCTCAAATTCTTTACAAGTGTCTATGTAAAAATTTGTTGTTTGTGATTAAACGTCATTGTACTTCTCACCAAACTGTACGGCTTTTCCTTCTTTTCTAAGCTGTCACGAGAGCCTTTGTCTGCTGTATCCTTAGTGACGTCCCTTTCAGATTTCCTAATTTTCATCATCTGCTTCTCTCCATTTTCTTCTGTTACTCTGGGAAGGGATTTGCCCATTTCATTTATCTTTTCAAAAGAAGAAACTTTTGACTTTGTTTATTGTCTCCATTGTTTTTAAGATTTCGTTTTTTCCTGCTTGCATCTTTGTCCATTTCTTCTTTCTACGGGTTTAAGTTGTTCTTACTTTCCAGCTTTTTAAGGTGGAAACTTATTGGCAGACTCTTTCTACAGAGGGTCTGAGGAGCTCTCCCGTCCTAGCATCGAGCGTGTGCTTCAGCTGCACCGTGAGGCTTCGGGGCCCTCTAAGGGGAGAGGTCGTGTGAACATGCCCTTCACCCACATAGTTGTCGCCAAAGGTCAAGCCTCTCCGCTTCCCGACCATTGCTGTTTATCCTCAGATGTCTTCATATAGCTGCATTTTATATTTTCTCTAAATTTGTATTTGTCATCTGCAGGAAGATAAGTCTGAGACAAGTTGCTTCTGATATCTTTCAATGTATATGTCATCAACCTGGCAGATAAAAACAGAACTATTTTAATTTCGCATTCCTTTGGCCAAGTGTGGTTGGACACTTTTCATAACTTTCAGTGGCTTGTAGTTCTGAAGAACCGTGCATGGATATTTGTAACTCTGTACAGGAGGCAGTGACAAAGATTATCCCAAAGAAAGGGAAATGCAAGAAGGCAAAGGGGTTGTCTGAGGAGGCTTTACAAATAGCTGAGCAAAGAAGAGAAGCAAGAGGCAAAGGAGAAAGGGAAAGATATACTCAACTGAAGGCAAAGTGCCAGAGAACATCAGGGACAGATAAGAAGGCCTTCTTAAGTGAATGATGCAAAGAAATGGAGGAAAACAATACAATGGGGAAGACTAGAGATCTCCTCAAGAAAATTGGAGATATCAAGGGAATATTTCATGCAAGAATGGGCACAATAAAGGACAGAAATGGTAAGGACCTAACAGAAGCAGAAAGATTAAGAAGAAGTGGCAAGGATACACAGAACATCTGTATAAAAAAATGTCTTAATGACCCAGATAATCATGATGGTGTGGTCACTTACCTAGAGCCAGACATCCTCGAGGGTAAAGTCAAGTGGGCCTTAGGAAGAATTATTACTAACAAAGCTGGTGGAAGTGACAGCATTCCAGCTGAGCTATTTAAAATTCTAAAAGATGATGCTGTTAAAGTGCTGCAGTCAATATGCCAGCAGATTTGGAAAACTTAGCAGTGGCTATAGGACTGGAAAAGATCAGGTTTCATTCCAATCTCAAAGAAGAGAGATCTCTCCAATGTCAAAGAATGTTCAAAATACTGTATGCTGCTGCTGCTGCTAAGTCACTTCAGTCGTGTCCGACTCTGTGCGACCCCATAGACAGCAGCCCACCAGGCTCCGCTGTCCCTGGGATCCTCCAGGCAAGAACACTGGAGTGGGTTGCCATTTCCTTCTTCAATGCCTGAAAGTGAAAAGTGAAAGTGAAGTCACTGGGTCGTGTCCAACTCTCAGTGACCCCATGGACTGCAGCACACCAGGCTCCTCCACCCATGGGATTTTCCAGGCAAGAGTACTGGAGTGGGGTGCCATTGCCTTCTCCAAAAAATACTGTATAATTGTGTTCAATGGAGAAGGCGGTGGCAACCCACTCCAGTGCTCTTGCCTGAAGGGTCTCAGGGACTGAGGAGCCTGGTGGGCTGCAGTCCATGGAATCACTGAGGGTCAGACACGACTGAGCAACGTCACTTTCACTTTTCACTTTCATGCATTGGAGAAGGAAATGGCACCCCACTCCTGTGGTCTTGCCTGGAGAATCCCGGGGACAGGGGAGCCTGGCGGGCTGCTGTCTATGGGGTTGCACAGAGTTGGACACGACTGAGGCAACTCAGCAGCACACGTGGTAGGAAAGCTATGCTCAAAATTCTTCAAGCTGGGCTTGAACAGTGTATGTGAACTGAGGACTTTCAGATGTGCAAAGTGGGCTTAGAAAAGGAAGAGGAACCAATATCAAATGATCAATTTGTTGATCAAATTGCCATCATCCATTGGATCACAGAGAAAGCAAGAGAATTTGAGAAAAACATCTACCTCTGATTCATGCTACTTCTGACTCTGCTAAAGACTTTGTGCGGATCACAACAAACTGGAAAATTCTTCAAGAGATGGGAATACCAGACCACTTTATCTGTCTCTTGAGAAACCTGTATACAGGTCAAGAAGCGACAGTTAGAACTGGACGTGGAACAATGGACATTTGAACAATGTTCAAAATTGAGAAAGGAGCACAAGGCTGTATTGCCACCCTGTTTATTTAATTTCTATGCAGGGTGCATCATGCAGAATGCCAGGCTGGATGAATCACAAGCTGGAATCAAGATTGCCAAGAGAAATCAACAACCTCAGATACGCAGATTGTTGCTGTTCAGTCCCTAAGTCACGTCCGACACTTTGGGACCCCATGGACTGCAGCACACCAGGCTTCCCTGTCCTGCACTGTCTCCCGGACTTAATTCTGACTCATGTCCATTGAGTCGGTGATGCCACCCAACCATCTCATTCTCTGTCACCCCCTTCTCCTCCTACACTCAGTCTTTCCCAGGATCAAGGTCTTTTCCAATGAATCTGCTCTTTGATTCAAGCGGCCAAAGTATTGGAGCTTCAACTTCAGCATCAGCCCTTCCAATGAGTATTCAGAATTGATTTCCTTTAGAATTGACTGGTTTGATCTCCTTGCAGTTCAAGGGACTCTAGAGTCTTCCCTAGCACCACAATTTGAAAGCATCTGTCCTTCGGTGCTTAGCCTTCTTTATGGTCCAGTTCTCACATCTGTACGTGACTACTGGAAAACCACAACTTTGACTCTACAGACCTTTGTTGGCAAAGTGATACTTCTGCTTTTGAACACACGGTCTAGGTTTATCATTCCAATGGCAGATGGTGAAGAGGGACTAAAGAGCCTCTTGATGAGAATGAAAGAGAAGAGTGAGAAAACTGGCTGAAAACTCAACATGCAGAAACCTAAGATCATGGCATCCAGTCCCATCACTTCAGGCAAATAGATGGAAAAAAAGTGGAAGCAGTGACAGATTTTATTTTTCTTTGGCTCCAGTATCACTGCAGATGGTGACTGCAGCCATGAAATTAAAATACGCTTGCTCTTTGGAAGGAAAGCTATGAGAAACCTGGACAGTGTATTAAAAAACAAAGACATCACCTGGCTGACAAAGGTTCACATAGTCAAAGCTATGGTTTTTCCGGTAGTCATGTGAGAGTTGAACCGTAAGGAAGGCTGGGTGACAGCGAATTGATATTTCTGAGCTGTGACGCTGGAGAAGATTCTTGAGTCCCTTAGACAGCAAGGAGATCAAACCAGTCAATCCTAAAGAAAATCATTGGAAGGACTGATGCTGAAACTGCAGCTCCAATACTTTGATCACCTGATGGGAAGAGCCAACTCACTGGAAAAGACTCTAATGCTGGAAAAGATTGAAGGCAAAAAGAGAAGGGGGTGGGAGAGAGTGAGATGGTTAGATAGCATCATGGATTAACAGACATGAGTTTGAGCCAATTCCGGAAGACAGTGAAGGACAGGGAATCTTGGCGTGCTGCAGCCCATGGGGTCACAAAGAGTCGGACATAACTCAGTGACTGAGCAGCAAGTCTTTTATTTATGAATTGTCATTTGCCAGCTTTATTTGAGATGATAGGGTCTTTGTTGAGGACTTCTAATAGATCTTTCTCTGTGCACAGTATTTGTTGTGAATATTTTCACGAAGTCATTTGCTTTTTAATTGTATTATGTTTTAATACACATAATTATTAAGTAGCTGCGGCTGCTGCTAAGTCGCTTCAGTCCTGTCTGACTCTGTGCGACCCCACAGACGGCAGCCCACCAGGCTCCCCCGTCCCTGGGACTCTCCAGGCAAGAACACTGGAGTGGGCTGCCATTGCCTTCTCCAACGCATGCGTGCATGCTACGTCGCTTTAGTCATGTTCGACTCTGTACGATCCCACGGAAAGCAGCCAGGCTCCTCTGTCCATGGGATTCTCTAGGGAAGAATACTGGAGTGGGGTGCCCCGTCCTTCTCCATCAAGTGGCTACATCAGTTCAGTTCAGTTCAGCGGCTCAGTCCCGTCCAACTCTGCGGCCCCACGGACTGCAGCACGCCAGGCCTCCCTGTCCGTCTCCCGCTCCCGGACTTTACTCAAACTCATGTCCGTCGAGTCAGTGATGCCATCCAACCATCTCATCCTCTGTCATCCCCTTCTCCTCCTGCCTTCTATCTTTCCCAGCATCAGGGTCTTTTCTAATGAGTCAGTTCTTCACATCAGGTGGCCTTCCAGTGACTATTCAGGACTGACTTCCTTTCAGATGGACTGGCTGGATCTCCTTGCAGTCCAAAGTAGCAACATAGAATGTGCGTTATGTACTTAAAAGCTTTTGCCATTTACTATTTTTACTGAAATACACTTAAAACTTTTTTGAATGATATTTCGACATTTATGTAGGTAATATTTGCAATCCTATTAAGACTTGTACACTGCTAAATAATTTATTATGTTAAATTATTCTTTCTCATGGTCAGCTTGATAGATTGTTGATGAAGCATGCAGCTGAATTTTATTTGCTAGTATTTCATTTTTTACTTTATGTGAATTTTTATATTTATAGCAGACTCTCCCAAAGGAACCCCACCCTGAGAGATACCTCCAGGTAGAAATGGTTCTTTGGCTGAACAAATAAGATTGGGAAACACTGAGATCTTATTATTACTCTTGTTAAAAGTCACAATGCACATTTGCAAGTTAAATATTTTGAAAAGTTCTGCATTTACAAATTATGTTGACCTTGGTAAACCCAACTGTTCTTTCCCTATATGATATAGTGGCGTCTGCCTATGCAATTCCTAAGTAATAAAGTTTGAAGAACATATGGCGAGTTATATTTGTCAAAATTACTTGACAAGTCTTCCGAATTTATAAGTTTCTAAAACTGAGTACATAATTCTGGATTTAATCATGCCTTAAATGTTCACAGTATCTCAGCAGCAAGACTGCCTAAGTCTGGAACCCCTTTTGGAATCTTTTCTATTTTTAACATTTTTTTCAGGGATAACTATTTATGCATATTGCTTAGCTCTTTTAATGTCAACCTTGATAATTAATCTGTTTTCATCCAGGTTTATTAACATACAACAGTGCAAGTAATTTCTTGTCAATTTTAAAAATTGTCTGCTTGTTGTTTTGTCGCTTACATGATTGAAAATTTTGCTTCGTTGCTATTTCACACTCCCTCCTCCTTTGTAGTTACTAGATCAGCTTGAGTCTGTTCTGTTAAATTTTTCAAAGACTCAGCTCTTTGATTTACTTATCTCTTAGGTCTTAATCTGCTCATCAATTCTCATTTTTCTGTTTTTTTTTTTTAATTTAATAATTTATGCTGTTATCTTCACTGTTTTAAACTTCCTTGCAACTACTTTAAAAAAAATCATTGACTTGAAAGTTTTGATCTGTTCTTTTTGTTTGATAATGAAAGCATTTAAAGATGTGACTTCATCTCTGAGGACAGCTTTGTAGAAACCCATTTGTTGCTGTAATTTCATTATTTTTCTGATATTCTAGAATTTAAGTAATATTTCTTTTTTCCTTTTTCCTCAAATGTTATGTTTATAGGAGTACTTTTTAACCAGCAGTTGGTAGAGATTTCTAATTTAGACCTTTGTTAATAATTTTTGGTTTTAATCCTTCAAAATAAGCTAATGTCATGGTATTAATACAATTTCAACTTTTTGAATATATTGAAAGTATTTGTTTATTTTTTATTCACCTAGGAAATGTCCCTTTGGAACCTTCCCTTGATCATTTGAAGTATTATTTTTAATTACCCGAGTAATCATGATTCCATTGTCATTGTAGTAAAATGCAATAAAACACAATATCATTATATTAATTGGAGAAGGAAGTGGCAGCCCACTCCAGGATTCTTGCCTGGAGAATCCCACAGATGGTGGAGCCTGGTGGGCTGCCATCTATGGGGTTACACGGAGTCGGACACGACTGAAGTGACTTAGCAGCAGCAGCATTATATTAATATATAGTTTATATATATATACACATATAAACATAAAATACCTCTGACCTCCATCCTCAGTTCTAGTCTCCAAGGAAAAAATCACTAGTACAATCGCCATGCTTTATTTATTGTACATTTCTATGCATTTGCATAGAAATACTGGGTTGGCCAAATGGTTTGTTCAAGTGTCCACACCATCATATGGAAAACCTTGAGTGAACTTATGGCCAACCCAGTATATAATCTCTAGAGGTATGCACTTTGACCTCTGCATGCTTTAGCAGTTGTTTGTAATCTCTTGCAGGCTGGCTTTTCACTCACAATATACTTTGTGCATATGCCTCACGCCAGCTTATTTAAGCCCACTCTATTCATTCTAGCTTCTATCATGATATTAATAGTCAATAATCTATTCACACCTTCTCCTCATCAGTGGACCTTCAGGCTGTGCCCGTTTTTCCTCTGCTGTAGAAAAAGCCGCGGCGAGCATCTTCATATGTGCGTCCATGTGGTCACATACGAGGCTTCCCTGGCAAACTTCTTTGAAGCATGACAGTCATACGGAAAAGGACGGAGTCATACGCGCCGACCCAACTCCAGATAGAGAAGCGGCCGTGCCCTCACGCCCAGAGCCTCTCTGTGCCTCTTCCATTCATTTCATCACGCCCCAGCCAAGCCTGACTGGCTGCCAGCGTGACTTCTGACAGCAGGCATTCGACCCCTTAGCCTGTTTCACACTGGACATCCTGGGCTCGTTCAAAACCTACTGGTCCTGGTCTGCCTCCTTTCGTGCCCTATTTTGCTTGAAAGATCCACACGTTCCCGTCCAACTCTGCGGCCCCACGGACTGCAGCACGCCAGGCCTCCCTGTCCGTCTCCCGCTCCCGGACTTTACTCAAACTCATGTCCGTCGAGTCGGTGATGCCATCCAACCATCTCATCCTCTGTCATCCCCTTCTCCTCCTGCCTTCTATCTTTCCCAGCATCAGGGTCTTTTCTAATGAGTCAGTTCTTCACATCAGGTGGCCTTCCAGTGACTATTCAGGACTGACTTCCTTTCGGATGGACTGGCTGGATCTCCTTGCAGTCCAAAGTAGCAACATAGAATGTGCGTTATGTACTTAAAAGCTTTTGCCATTTACTATTTTTACTGAAATACACTTAAAACTTTTTTGAATGATATTTCGACATTTATGTAGGTAATATTTGCAATCCTATTAATGACTTGTACACTGCTAAATAATTTATTATGTTAAATTATTCTTTCTCATGGTCAGCTTGATAGATTGTTGATGAAGCATGCAGCTGAATTTTATTTGCTAGTATTTCATTTTTTACTTTATGTGAATTTTTATATTTATAGCAGACTCTCCCAAAGGAACCCCACCCTGAGAGATACCTCCAGGTAGAAATGGTTCTTTGGCTGAACAAATAAGATTGGGAAACACTGAGATCTTATTATTACTCTTGTTAAAAGTCACAATGCACATTTGCAAGTTAAATATTTTGAAAAGTTCTGCATTTACAAATTATGTTGACCTTGGTAAACCCAACTGTTCTTTCCCTATATGATATAGTGGCGTCTGCCTATGCAATTCCTAAGTAATAAAGTTTGAAGAACATATGGCGAGTTATATTTGTCAAAATTACTTGACAAGTCTTCCGAATTTATAAGTTTCTAAAACTGAGTACATAATTCTGGATTTAATCATGCCTTAAATGTTCACAGTATCTCAGCAGCAAGACTGCCTAAGTCTGGAACCCCTTTTGGAATCTTTTCTATTTTTAACATTTTTTTCAGGGATAACTATTTATGCATATTGCTTAGCTCTTTTAATGTCAACCTTGATAATTAATCTGTTTTCATCCAGGTTTATTAACATACAACAGTGCAAGTAATTTCTTGTCAATTTTAAAAATTGTCTGCTTGTTGTTTTGTCGCTTACATGATTGAAAATTTTGCTTCGTTGCTATTTCACACTCCCTCCTCCTTTGTAGTTACTAGATCAGCTTGAGTCTGTTCTGTTAAATTTTTCAAAGACTCAGCTCTTTGATTTACTTATCTCTTAGGTCTTAATCTGCTCATCAATTCTCATTTTTCTGTTTTTTTTTTTTAATTTAATAATTTATGCTGTTATCTTCACTGTTTTAAACTTCCTTGCAACTACTTTAAAAAAAATCATTGACTTGAAAGTTTTGATCTGTTCTTTTTGTTTGATAATGAAAGCATTTAAAGATGTGACTTCATCTCTGAGGACAGCTTTGTAGAAACCCATTTGTTGCTGTAATTTCATTATTTTTCTGATATTCTAGAATTTAAGTAATATTTCTTTTTTCCTTTTTCCTCAAATGTTATGTTTATAGGAGTACTTTTTAACCAGCAGTTGGTAGAGATTTCTAATTTAGACCTTTGTTAATAATTTTTGGTTTTAATCCTTCAAAATAAGCTAATGTCATGGTATTAATACAATTTCAACTTTTTGAATATATTGAAAGTATTTGTTTATTTTTTATTCACCTAGGAAATGTCCCTTTGGAACCTTCCCTTGATCATTTGAAGTATTATTTTTAATTACCCGAGTAATCATGATTCCATTGTCATTGTAGTAAAATGCAATAAAACACAATATCATTATATTAATTGGAGAAGGAAGTGGCAGCCCACTCCAGGATTCTTGCCTGGAGAATCCCACAGATGGTGGAGCCTGGTGGGCTGCCATCTATGGGGTTACACGGAGTCGGACACGACTGAAGTGACTTAGCAGCAGCAGCATTATATTAATATATAGTTTATATATATATACACATATAAACATAAAATACCTCTGACCTCCATCCTCAGTTCTAGTCTCCAAGGAAAAAATCACTAGTACAATCGCCATGCTTTATTTATTGTACATTTCTATGCATTTGCATAGAAATACTGGGTTGGCCAAATGGTTTGTTCAAGTGTCCACACCATCATATGGAAAACCTTGAGTGAACTTATGGCCAACCCAGTATATAATCTCTAGAGGTATGCACTTTGACCTCTGCATGCTTTAGCAGTTGTTTGTAATCTCTTGCAGGCTGGCTTTTCACTCACAATATACTTTGTGCATATGCCTCACGCCAGCTTATTTAAGCCCACTCTATTCATTCTAGCTTCTATCATGATATTAATAGTCAATAATCTATTCACACCTTCTCCTCATCAGTGGACCTTCAGGCTGTGCCCGTTTTTCCTCTGCTGTAGAAAAAGCCGCGGCGAGCATCTTCATATGTGCGTCCATGTGGTCACATACGAGGCTTCCCTGGCAAACTTCTTTGAAGCATGACAGTCATACGGAAAAGGACGGAGTCATACGCGCCGACCCAACTCCAGATAGAGAAGCGGCCGTGCCCTCACGCCCAGAGCCTCTCTGTGCCTCTTCCATTCATTTCATCACGCCCCAGCCAAGCCTGACTGGCTGCCAGCGTGACTTCTGACAGCAGGCATTCGACCCCTTAGCCTGTTTCACACTGGACATCCTGGGCTCGTTCAAAACCTACTGGTCCTGGTCTGCCTCCTTTCGTGCCCTATTTTGCTTGAAAGATCCACACGTGTTTCTGTGTCCATGGAGTTTGTGAATCTCACTGATACACAGCCCAGCAATTGTGTATCAGAACTGTGGTGTTGGAGAAGACTCTCGAGAGTCCCTTGGACTGCAAGGAGATCCAACCAGTCCATCCGAAAGGAAATCAGTCCTGAATAGTCACTGGAAGGACTGATGCTGAAGCTGAAACTCCAGTACTTTGGCCACCTGATGTGAAGAACTGACTCACTGGAAAAGACCCTGATGCTGGGAAAGACTGAAGGCGGGAGGAGAAGGGGACGGCAGAGGATGAGATGGTTGGATGGCATCACTGACTCGACGGACGTGAGTTTGAGTAAACTCTGGGAGCCGGCGATGGACAGGGAGGCCTGGCGTGCTGCGGTCCACGGGGTCACTAAGAGCCGGACATGCCTGAGCGACTGGACTGGCTGGCTGGCTGGGGAGCAGCCGCGTCACCCTCCCTCTCTTCCGTGTCACTGTGCGCGGTGCTGCCGCAGCCATCCTCTACTCAGTTTGGGCCGCACCCTGCAGCTTGCAGGTCTCAGTCCCTGACCAGGGGCTGGACGCCCGCTCCCAGCCGGGGAAGCGTGGAGCCCTAACCACTGGACTGCCGGGGAAGGCCCTGCACGTCCATCCCCAATCCTGCCTTTGGAAAAATATTTGCCCGTTTCTGTTGACCTATAGCTAGGAGTGAAGACATGGTATCAAGCATTAGAAGTTTCGTCAGATATTTCCCCAAGGTTTCTTGCCAACTTCCAAGCTAAACAGCATGCATGAGGGTTCCAGCTGCTTCACAGCCTCATCAAAAGGTGGAATTTTTCAGCTTTCCGTTTCAGCCGTTCTGGCGGGCATAGTACTATCCATGTTGGTTGTAATGTGCATTTCTGTACCCAGCAAGGGCACTGAGCATGTCTTCACATATTTATTAGCCATTTGGATATCCTCTTCTTTGAGACATCTAAACCATCAACAAGAATAATCAATAACAGTCTATAATAGCAGAAAAGAGTTGCATTTGAGCCAAACTGAGGCCTATAGACCAGAAGCCAATTCCCCAGTCACTCTGAGAAACTGCTCTGGAGAAGCATAAGCCAGAATGACTTCCTTGTACTTCAACATGAGAGCCTTTTTTAATTACTTCCTCCTTTCAATCATAAATCTTTCAATAGAAAAGCACTGAAATATATTGATCAAAAGCATTGATCAAAATATTTGTCCCTTACTTAATTAAACTTCACAGTTTTGCAGAGCAAAGGAAACCGTAAACAACATGAAAAGACAGGCTACAGAATGGGAGAACATATTTGCAAATAAAGAGACCAGCAGGGCTTAATCTCCAAAATATACAACCAGCTCATAGGCTTCAATGAAAAAAAAACCCAGTCAACAAATGAGCAGAAGAGCTAAATAGACATTTCTCAAAGAAAGCATGTAGTCTAGAGGTACATGAAAATATGCTCAACATGAGAGATCGTTAGAGAAATGCAAATCAAAAGTACAATGAAGTTTCACCTCACAGCCAGAATGGCCGTCATCAAAAAGTCTCTAAATAGCAATTGCTGGAGAAGGTACAGAGGGAAGAGGACTCCCCTGCGCTGCTGGTGGGAATGTAAATTGATACAACTGTTATGGAAGACAGGGGCAGGACCTTAAAAAACTTTAAAAAATGGAGCTACTGTATGATCCAGCGGCCCCATTCCTGGACACACATTTAGAACAAAAGAAACTCTAATTCCCAAGGATACGTACACCCCAAAGCTCACTGAAGCTCTATTTATAATAGCCAAGACATGAGGCAGCCTCGATGCCCACCAGCAGGGCACTGGGTGAAGAAACGCCGTCTACACATGTGTGATGGAATACTGCTACTTAGCCGCTAAGTCACGCCCTGCCCCTGGGGACCCTTGGGACTGTAGCCCACCAAGCTTCTCTGTCCATGGGATTCTTTAGGCAAGAATACTAGAGTGGGTTGCCACTTCCTTCTCCAGGGGATCTTCCCAACCCAGGGATCAAACCTGTGTCTCCTGTTTGGCAGGCGAATTCTTTACTACTGCGCCACCTGGGAAGCCAGAATGGAATAATGTCATTTGTAGCAACTTGGGCAAAACCGATACAATATTGTAAAGCAAAATAATAATAACAATAAAATGAAAATAAATAAATATTATCATACTAAGTGAAGTTAGAGGAAGACAGATATCACTTATGTGTGGGAAGTGTGATATCACTTATGTATGGGATCTAAACAAAGATCCTAGTGAACATATTTATAGAGCAGAAACAGACTCACAGACGCAAAAAATAAACCACCAAAGGGGAAAGTGCTGCTGCTGCTGCCGCTGAGTCGCTTCAGTCGTGTCTGACTCTATGTGACCCTGTAGACGGCAGCCCACCAGGCTCCCCCGTCCCTGGGATTCCCCAGGCAAGAATCCTGGAGTGGGGTGCCATTTCCTTCTCCAATGCATGAAAGTGAAAAGTGAAAGTGAGGTCGCTCAGTCGTGTCTGACCCTCAGCGACCCCATGGACTGCAGCCCACCAGGCTCCTCCACCCATGGGATTTCCCAGGCAAGAGTACTGGAGCGGGTGCCATCGCCTTCTCCAGGGGGAAGTGGAGAGGGGCATCAGTTAGGAGTTTGGGATCAACAGCTGCTCACTATGGGTTCCCCAGGTGGCGCCAGTGGGAAAGAATCCACCTGCCCCCGAGGAGATGTGGGTCTGATCCCTGGGTTGGGAAGGTCCTCTGAAGGAGGGCATGGCAACCCACTCCACTATTCTTGCCTGGAGAACCCCAGAGACAGAGGGCTCTGGTGGTCTAGTTACTATCCAAAGGGCTGCAAAGAGTCGGACACGACTAAAGAGACTTTGCACACATGCTCTGCTATACATAAATCAGATAAACGGCGAAGACCTGCTGTATAGCACAGAGAACTACATTCAGCGGCTTACAATAACCCATAATGGGAAAGAATATATGTGCATTATACATAAATATGTGATATTTATATAATAAATACTATAAGGATATACAAGAAAACAAATAGGGATATCTGTAAATTATATGTATATATATAATCTGAATCACTTTGCTAGGAGCCTGATATTAACATGGCATTGTAAATAAACTGCACTTCAATGTAAAAACTTCTGTTCCTTGAATCCAGGGTGATGGCTGCCTCGGTCTTTCATGTCCCTTGGTACTAGGTATGTGCCTTTTTTTTTTTTTTTTTTGAATGAATATACTAGACAAAAACAGAGGTATATGCTGATAGAGAAGCACTTTACAGGTTCTGCGTATTATCAGTGAAAACAAGTTGTTGCACAAACATTTTGCATGTGCTGTTAACAGCAGTGATCCACGCCACGAGCAGCTGGATGGGTAAGAAAAGGAAGTACATGTTGTGAAAAAGTCATCTGTAAAGAGTAGAGTAGAAAGAAAATTGTCTATTCCTGAGAGAAGCCCACGAAACATAATTTTAGGGTCAGTGTTGGTTTTCCACCTTAATGTTCTGCCTTTTGGGAAGTGCTTTCTAGGGGTGTCTGCACTTCTCCAGAGGTAAATGAGTATCACGAGCAGCCGGGTTTAGCTGGTAGACGCCCAAGGCGGCCCTGTCATCTGACGTGGGCGGGCGGAGAAGCGGGGATGCCCTCTATGCTGCAATGCAGTTGGCAATCTTTCTGGTTATTGGGCCCGTGGTGGCTGATGCAACAGATTGCTGAGCTTACCTCTGCTTACATACATTCCTGCACGAGGAACTAAGGTTCCCAAAAGATTTCGGTCTCAGCTGTCCTCCCATCTTGCTAACAGGGATCTCTTAACTCTGTAATGAGGACAGAAAGAGGCTCGTCCGTTTCCCGATGTGTACACAGTGGGGCAATGTTTGTCAGCCGTTGAGGCATTTATGTGCCCATCCCTGGGAGCTGGGTCGGTTCCAGTACCACATGTGGAAACAGAAGCTGGGGAGCACGGGCGATCCTCGCCAGGGTTCTCCCATTGATAGCCTCATGACCTGAGGGTTCGGTCAACACAATTTTATTAAACTATGGATCGTTTCTCTTGTAGGCTTTCCAAAAGTCAGCTAGACTCTTGATATAAGGGACTTGTTGACACAGTTTCCTTGCGTTTTTCTCATTAAGACATTTTTCAGTGAAGTAAGGAATAAAGTGAGGGTGTCCTGGGGTAAATATGTCCAGTCTCTGAGGATGGTATCAGACAGGGATGGGCATATTAGTATGTTGGAGAATCTGAACCTGAAAGGTTAGGTCAGAGGGCAGGCGGTCAGGGTGAGTGGTCATGTTAGGAGAATCCGAAGGATCATGGAGGGGTATTATGAGGGGCTTATCCTAGGAGCTATGCTTTAGGACAACTTCTGTTGCCAACTCTTCGCAACCCCATGACTGTAGTGCCACGCTCCTCTGTCCTTGGAATTCCCCAGGCAAGAATACAGGAGTGAGTTGCCATTTCCTTCTCCAAGGGGCCTTTCCGACCCAGGGACCAAACCCGCCTCTCCTGCATTGACAGGTGGGTTCTTTACCGCTGAGCCGCCAGGGAAGCTCCATAACAGCGTTACTAGAGAACTCCCTCTCCATCCTGAACACAGTTAGCAGTAAAACAATGGCTTTCAGTTAGGATAGGAAGACGAGCATTTGACAGACAGCTCAGCTGAGCTAGTAGGATGGGGCTCCCGGGCCTGGCCCAGCTTCCTGGGTCGTCCATTGACCACCGTTGTCATCTTCTTCTCGTCCTGGCTTGACAGTTATTTTAAGGTGAGTTTGAGGTTGGCAGTCTCTCTATAGACCAGTTCCACGCACAGGCCCTCTTTCGGTGGAAAATACTAATTCAAGAGCCAGTTTTCTTCAGTGTCACTGTGCAAGAGCTGGTTATAAGTGCCTGATAGGAGTCCTCTAGGTCAGACCGAAAGCCTTTAAAACGGCATCTTTTTCAGTTTGCACAGTCTCCGGAGGGCAGGTCACAGGGCAGCTCATCTTCCTCCTAAGATAAACTCTGTGATAGCTTCAGAAACAAGCCTAGAGTATCCTTCTAATAACTTAATTACACCTTACAATAATGTCAGCTTAGAAACAGAGACATCTTGTGAGTAGGTATTAAAAACAAAACTTCAGAATATAGAAAACTTTAATATCCATGAAGATATATTATTGAAACTTAATTTTTGTCTTTGAACTATCTTCATGTTTACCAAATATAGTCAAATTTAAGCTAACTGGCTTGCAAAATAAGCCTGATTTTTAATAAATTTGGCATGATTATTTGCATCAATGTAATTGATCATGTTTGTTGTTGTTGCTTAGTCGTTAAGTCTTGTGACTGACTCTTTGCAACTCCGTGGACTATAGACCCCCAGCCCCCTCTGTCCCTGGGATTTCCCAGGCAAGAACACTGGAGTGGGTTGCCATTTCCTTCTCCAGGGTATTTTCCCGTTCTGGGGATTGAACCTGCGTTTCCTGCTCGGCCGGCGGATTCTTTACAACTGAGCCACCTAGGAAGCCCTAATTGATCACATAAGTTCTCTTAAATTTGGTTTTACTGTAACTTTATACAAAGGATCTCAGAGTGAACTTTTGCAAGGCCTCTCAAGGTCAGGAAAGCCGCGTCATTAGATTCCTCTGGCAACACCTACAGATGTAGGCGGCTTCCTCTCTTCTTGAGGAATATTTCAAAATACCTTGAAGTTCTTATATTTGCCAGGAGGCAGCCTTCCCTATTCACCTGGAAAGGCTGCTGGGAACCCAAGAGTTCCCAAATTCTGGAAGGATCGGTAGAGAGGAAAGATAAGATACGGGTTTTCAATTCTACTTTGCAAAGGTATAATTTACAGGATTGCTGTAAGTCATAATTAGCTTAGGGGGAAAGGCCCCCTTATCTGGAGAGCAAAGATGGAAACACCAGTAACACTCAGATAAAAAGTCGTAGAAACTGTAACCGCGTTTGTCAGTCCGTTCAGTCCCACGTGATTATTTCAGTTCCGCTCGAGTCCACTTTCTCCATTACTTTTGTTGACTTTGCCTGATCACTGAGCAGCCACAGCGATAATTTTAAGAACTTCATTGGGCTTTTGTTAAGACTAGTATGATTTGCCCGGTAAAGTGGGTGCCTTGATCCCTGGAGACTGGAAAGCATAACCCTAAGTGGAAAACACCGTTTCTATGAGGGCATTAGCCTTGCAGCAAAGAAAGGCTTTACCCGCCAAATGAAACAGTGTTTCCCAGGGAGCCAGGAGGAGCCGAGCAGCCGTCTTGCGTTTCCCGAAGCCCCAGCTGCTCAACTCACAGCTATTGTTCACCACCGTCTAATTTCTCTGATTTAGGAGCAGACTGTTCTCAGGACCTCAGGAAGGCAGAAGTCTGACAGTGAGGGGTCAGTGATCTGTAGAAGCAGGACGGGCTTTATCTACACGTGCCGTCATCGCCACGGTCAGTGGTCATTGCCTTAGCATCAAAGTCAGCGAGGGCATTTCCCACATACTCGGGTTCAGCTCTCTAATGGGAGCCTCAACTTTGATGACAGATAACATTTTATGTCAGAACATGTACGATTTCCAGGAATTTCATATCATTTCTGGAACACTTATAATATACACTTATACCTACATACAGAAAGGAAGCTTAATGTTACTTTTGCTTGACCTTGCTTCTCATGTAACACAATATACCAAGCCAGGACAATTGGTTTAATATCTCTAAGATGCTTTAGGACAATATCATTCTCCTTTCCCTTAACAAAATGCATTTCCATTCTTCAAACTTTATTTTACTAAAAACATACATCTTGTTATTTTCCCTGAATACTGAGATGCTTCTCCAATTTTTTCGTGAGGATTTAATTATATATGTTATAGTTTTAACTCTTTAGAAACCTTAATCTCTACCAAAAACCAAGCAGCAAGGGAACTGATTGTCACGCCAGCAGTTCCTGATCAGCAGACTCATGAACATACTTCACAGATTCTAGAAGCAAACTTTTTCTCGTAGCATAATCTATTTTCTCAGTGTGGTACAAGACGTGTTCAATAGACCCAAACATCTTTAGATTTTCTCTAATAAGACAAAACAGGTAAATTTAGCAACTGATGCTAAGCAATTAATGCTTAGCAATTGATGTTTCAGCATTTTCATCTCAACTGGAAATAATCTGGACATTCACTGAGTTCCCATTACTTTATTTAATTTAGCAAAACTCTACAAGTTTTAAGTTACCAAAAATCCAGAGAAGCTATTTTTAGGTAGACATACGATAGGACATAATTGTTTTTAAAGAGATCACCTAAAAACTTTTATCCCATTTACCCCTGTTTCAATCTTTGTGAAAATATCATGCTATCAAGGGCTTACCTGGTAGCTCAGTGGTGAAATATCTGCCTGCAGCTGTTTACAATCGCCAGGACACGGAAGCAACCTAGATGTCCATCGGCAGACGAATGGATATGAAAGTCGTGGTACAGATACACAGTGGAATATTACTCAGCCATAAGTAATGTATTTGAGTCAGTTCTAATGAGATGGATGAAACTGGAGCCTGTTATACAGAGTGAAGTGAGTCAGAAAGAGAGACACCAATACAGTATATTAACACGCATGTGTGGAATTTAGGAAGACGGCCATGACAGCTCAGTGTGGAAGACAGCAAAGAGACGGAGACGTGAAGAACAGACACCCCTCTGTGGGAGGAGGCGAGGGGGATGATCTGAGAGAGCAGTGCTGGAACACGCACAGCGCCGCACGTGAAAGAGATGCCCAGAGCACGTCTGATGCACGAAGCCGGCCACTCAGAACTGCCACTCAGACAGCCCAGAGGGATGGGATGGGGAGGGCGGCGGGAGGGGAGTTCAGGACGGGAGACGCACGTTCACCCATGGCTGATTCAAGGCGCTATATGGCCAACACCACCGCAATACTGTAACGCCATTAGCCTCCAGTTTAAAAAAAGACTAAACTCCTGGAAGTAGTGAAGGACAGGGAAGCCTGGCCTGCTGCAGTCCACGGGGTCTCAAAGAGCGACCGAACAGAAGCAGCAGCGATGCGTTTAAAGGCGCGTGAACAAAGGCGAAGGCGCGTCTCGGGAGGGATGCAGGTGGGACGCAGCAGTGTCTGCCTCTGTGCACGCGGGGAGTCAGGGCGCCTTTCTCCACTTTCGGTTATTTACTGTCTATAACTAGGGTGGCTTTTTACCTATGGAATTATTGATAAAATAATATAACAAAACCTGATTTTTTTAAGTTAAAAAAAAAAGAGATGATTTATCAGTAAAAAAAAGAATCTGCCCGTAATGTAGGTGACCCAGGTTCGATCCCTGGGTCAGGAAGATCCCCTGGAGGAGAGCACGGCAACCCCCTCCAGCATCTTGCTTGGAGAATTCCACGGATGGGGAGCCTGTGGGCTACAGTCCACGGGGTCACAAGGAGTCAGGCACGACTGAAACACTCGAGCAGGCACACACATCGCACCGAGTTAATTTTCTTGTTGACAAATATCATAACAGACAACACAAGCTTACTGACTTTTAGGAAAAGTAGATACCGATGAATCTAAAGAGATGTTCGTATCGATCAAACCAACAACCTAACCTTGCGTTCGTTTTTTAAAGACTAATCCTAGATCACATGGTGCTCTAAAAGTTTGACTTGATTTTTTGCTACGTTTAGAGATATTTGATTTGTAAGGGCTTACTTTTAAGTCAAATAAGTAGAGCTCTTTTACTAATTAATTTTGATAACACCATCCAGAGGTCGACATATATCACATTTATAACATACACACAGAGACATACACGGAGAAGGCGATGGCAGCCCACCCCAGTACTCTTGCCTGGAGGATCCCAGGGATGGAGGAGCCTGGTGGGCTGCAGTCTACGGGGTCACCAAGAGTCGGGCACGACTGAGCAGCTTGACTTTCACTTTTCACTTTCATGCATTGGAGAAGGCGATGGCAGCCCGCTCCAGTGTTCTTGCCTGGAGAATCCCAGGGACAGGGGAGCCTGGTGGACTGCCGTCTATGGTGTCACACAGAGTCCCCCTGGGTTCCCTGCCCAGGGAATCCCACTCCCCCAGGTTCTCTTCACCTAGAAAATGTGCCAGTGCCCCCTGAAGACTTCAGGTCTTAAGATGAAGCTCAGATACAAGCAGCGCATCACTGCTCAGTACAGGAAGGCCCGGGGATCAGGAGAAACTCAGCAAAGCACCGAAGGGTGCTGTGAGATGGCAGGGGAGCAAGAGGCAATGCTCGGTACCAAGTGCTGGTCCAAGGTAGACTCCGGGTGACCCCAGATGGGCTTCCCAATATCCTGCCCACAATGCGAAGCAACAGTGATGAAAGTGATCAATAATCTATAGCTGGTATAGAAAAGAGGTTTATTTGAGGCAAACTGAGGACTATGGCCCAGAAGCCAGTTTCCCAGATCACTCTGAGAAGCACGGTTTTCAGCACTGTTTCATGTGCGGTGAGAACAAAGAATATCACACAAGTCAGAGATGCATTCCTTCAAGGTTTCAAATAAACCGGATCAGCACGTGCACAGTGGGTCAGCGTGGCCTTGGCACCTGGGAAGGGAGTCTTATCTTTGCAAGTGGACCAGCATTGGTGTTTCAGAAAGGGAAGATTTAATCTTTGTCTTTAACAAGGACATTCTTTACTCGTGGTCAATATGCCCTTTCCTTTAATAATTAAAACTGATGTACAATGTATATTTGATAGGCCAAGAAGCAGACTGTTCTAGTCAGCATAAAATTCAAGTTAACTCGTGTGTAAGCCAGAATGACTTCTGATACCTCAACATGTAAGAATTTCTTTAATCAAAGTCTTTTGTTCAGTTTCACACTGGGCCATCTGTCTTTCTCTTAATGATTTCCAGGAATTTTAATAGAGTCAGGATACAATCCTTTGTCACGTATATGTCGAAATCAGCATCTCCGATTCTGTGAGCTGCCTCTTAATTCTCCTACGGTGTCTTTT
This sequence comes from Madoqua kirkii, assembly GCA_006408675.1. Lineage (NCBI taxonomy): Eukaryota > Metazoa > Chordata > Mammalia > Artiodactyla > Bovidae > Madoqua > Madoqua kirkii. The sequence continues at coordinate 6,706 of SJYC01122728.1, read as the reverse complement.
GATGAGCAGGAATTTGTTATTTTAATATGATTCTGTTTCTGAATTTTTCAGTGGTTATTGCTTTTGTATTTTCCATCCAGGAAATATCTGTTTGCTCCAAGGTCACAGTTCTGTGCTTCTGGATTTTTTTCCCCATTCACGTTTAGATCTGCCATCCATCTGGAATTGATTTTTTTTTTTAATGGTGCAAAGCAGGGATCAAAATGGATTTTAAAAATATAAATAACTACTTGATCTAGCAGCATTTATTGCAAAGGCTGCCGCTTCCCTATTCAGTGAGCTTTGCAGGCAATTGTTTAAGTGGAGGTCTCTCTCTGACTCTCCAGCTTGGTACAAAGGTAGATTAATCGTTCCTCGTGCTAAATGCATGCTATAGCATCTTCTTTAGCTTTACAATATTGTCATGATATTAGGTAGAGCAAATCCTTGAGTTTTGTTCTTTTTCAAGATTGTTATAACCTTTCAATTTATGGAAAAAAAGAAAACCTTTGGACTTTAATCAGAATTTGTACTGACTCAACATTACTGTGAGAACTGACATAAAAATCTCAGTATCCAGTCTTCCCATCTCTGGACATAGTATTTTCCCATTTGTCTAGGTCTTTGTCAATTTCTTTTAAAAGCACTTTGTAATTTTCAGTGGAGAAGTCTCATCCATCTTTCCTCACGAAGCAACGAGGGCCGCCCCTAGGTGTTAGATCTGTTCAGCGCTACTGTAAAGAGTATGGGTTTTGAATTTTCATGTGGACTTCCCAGGTGGTCCAGTGGTTAAGAATCCACCTGCCAATGCAGGGGACACGGGTTTGATCCCCGGCCCACGAAGATTTCACGTGTTGCAAGGCAGCTAAGCCCGTGCACCACAAGTCCTGAGGCCTGCGGAGCTGTGCTCCACAACAGGAGGAGCCTCAGCGCGGGGCCGGCGGGCCGTGGCCAGAGAGCAGCCCCGCTCGCCACAGCCAGAGCGAGCCCACGCAGCAAGGGACACCCAGCCCACGCAGCAAGGGACACCCAGTGCGGCCAAAAATCAAGAGATGAATTTTCAGTTCTCCCATTTTTTGTTGATAGGTAAAAATAAAATTGGTGATCTTGCTAAATTCACTTCTTAATTCTAGTTTTCAATGCCTGGGTTTGGAAGATCCCCTGGAGAAGGGAAAGGCTCCCCACTCGAGTATCCTGGCCTGGAGGATTCCATGGACTGTAGAGCCTGTGGGGTTGCACACAGTTGGACACAGCTGAGCGACTTCATGGTGAGTTTAATTTGACTTTTCTTTGTACTGGTCGTGGGATCTACAAATAATGACCACTTCATTTCTTTCTTTCCTATCTTTTCACTTATTTTTCTTGCCTGAAGGCACTTGCTACAGAGTGCAATATGGTGTTGAATAGAAATATTTTCCTTGTTTCTTGTCCCACTCCTACTCTCTACGTTTACTCTGTCAGCTTAAGGAAGATCAATCAAATCCATTCCAAATTCCTAGGAGTTTTTTTCATGTGTATTGTCTGACTTTATTAAATCCTCTGTCTATTAAGATGATCCCATGATGTCTCTCCTTAATATGTGAGAATTTTAAATACATTAATGGATTTTTCAGTCCTAGGATAAACCTCACATGACTCCAATATGTGATCATTACTCTCTGTCGCTGGATCCAATCTGCCAATGGTTTCCCGTATACGTTCCTGAAAAAAAACGGGTCTCTTATTTTTCTTCTAGTGTCTATGTGAGGCTTTGATAGAAAGGCTACACTAGTTCCCCAAATGAGTTTGGACACCTTTTTCCCTTTTCTACTCCCTAGATTGGTTTGTGCACGACCAGTGTTATTTCTCCCTTAAATTTCTAAACACCAGTGTAACCATTTAAGATATGTGTTCTCTAGTGGCTGACTTTATTTTTCTTGGGCTCCAATATCACTGCAGATGGTGACTGCAGCCATGAACTTAAAAGATGCTGACTCCTTGGAAGGAAAGTTACAACCAACCTAGATAGCATATTAAAAAGCAGGGACATTACTTTGCCAACAAAGGTCCATCTATCAAGGCTATGGTTTTTCCAGTGGTCATGTATGGATGTGAGAGTTGGACTATAAAGAAAGCTGAGCACTGAAGAATTGATGCTTTTGAACTGTGGTGTTGGAGAAGACTCTTGAGAGTCCCTTGGACTGCAAGGAGATCCAGCCAGTCCATTCTGAAGGAGATCAGTCCTGGGTGATCATTGGAAGGACTGACGCTGACGCTGAAACTCCAGTACTTTGGCCACCTTATGTGAAGAGCTGACTCACTGGAAAAGACCCTGATGCTGGGAGGGATTGGGGGCAGAGGAGAAGATGACAGAGGGTGAGATGGCTGGATGGCATCACCGACTCGATGGTCATAAGTTTGGGTGGACTCCGGGAGTTGGTGATGGACAGGGAGGCCTGTGGGTTGCAAAGAGTCAGACATGACTGAGCACCTGAAATGAACTTGGTGAGAAACAGTTTTAATAATGGATACAATTAAATAAATATCAGACTATTCAGATTAAATACCACCTGCAATTTTGATAAACTGTGTTTTGGAAGGTGGATTTGCCCACTGAATCTAAATCACAAAATCAAAGTTACTTGTAATATCTTCTTGTTTTGTTAGTGTCTTTTTATTACTAAAATCACTTGTTTTTCTCTCCTCTTTCCCCACTCCTGATCACATTATTTGGAGGTATGTTCATCTTATTTATCTTTTTAAAGAAGCAAATTTCGTCTTCATGGGTTTTCTCAGGTATATGTACATTCTCTGTTTCATTGATTTCTTGTCGTACTGTATTTTTCTCTCTCTGCTTTAACTAGACTTGTCCCCCCCCCAAACCCCGCTTCTTGAGATGGACGCTTAGAGCATCAATTTTCAGCTTTCCTTCTTTTTAAACAGATACATATTTGGCTATGAATTTCCCTCTGAAGACTGCTTTAACTGTCTTCCTCTCCGTTGATATGTTACATCTCCAGCAGCAATCAGTTCACACTCCTCTCATTTCCTTTGTGAGTTTTGGTGTGACCTGTGATTCGGAGGTAAATGGCCTCAGTTTAGCAGCAGCAGCAGGCCTAAATCCAAGTGCGTGGGATTTTCCAGCTGTATTTACGTTTTCTTTTGCTTTTCTTTATCTGGTTATTTTTTCCCCTTTTTGTGTTTTGTTTGGTTGGTTGGTTGGTTTTATTTCCAGCTGATTTCCGTGGTGGCCCGAGAATCTGCTGCTGAGTGATTTCAGTGCCTTGGAACGTGCTGAGAGTGGTCCTGCGGGTTGGGACTGGGCAGCATCATGGGGCTTCCTGTGCACTAGTGACGGGACGCGGGCCTGGCTGCAGGCGGGTGCGGTGGTCTGCACCACCTGTCGTTCAGGTCAGGGGCGTCCAAGGTGCTGCTCGGAACTCCCAGCTCCGTTCTGATTTCTTGTCCGCCTGCAATCTGCCATCGAGAGAGGTGGGTCAGTCTGTCTCTGAGACTTTGGATTTCTCTCGTCCTTCTGTTTGGCCTTTCTCCTTTCCTGCGTTTCATGTTGCCGATGCTTCTCTAGGGCTGCACCATCTTCCAGAAGGACCGATCCGGTCAGCGTGCGCCTGTGCTCCTCTCCCCAGAGCATCTGCCTTCGCGTCCGCTTCGAGGACCGCAGGACCCACGGCTGCCTCCTGGTTGCGCCTGCAATCCATCCTTTCCCTCCCTTTGTGTCTTCTCGCAACTGTTTCGCGCTCTTCGATCGAAGGAGTGTCCCTTTTAACTGGTGTATTCTTGGGTTGGCTGGACTTCGTTTTTCGCATGGAGTCTGCGTGACTAATCTTTCGCTTGATCTTTCGGCCCACCCTACACAACGCAACTCACGTTTACGCAACTCACGTTTACGCAACTCACGTTTACGCAACTCACGTTTACGCAACTCACTGGACTTCCATGTACCGTCCGCCTTCTTGTTTCGTCTTTGCCCGTCTGATTTCTGTTCCGTTTCCCTCTCATCTCTTGCCTTCTTTGCAATTAGTGGAATATTCGTCTCATCCTGTTTTCCCTCTCTAACTCACGAGTTTTGCGTTGTTTGACTATTCTTAGTTGCCTATCCTGCCAACGTCAACATTCAGCCTGGACTGATTGACGGTGGTTCAGGATGAACTGAGGCTTTGCCAGTTTCCTGTCCTGCCCGCCCGGCGGAGACTTGGCTCCGCCCCTCCCCCTGCCTTTGCTTTCTGCTTGTATTGCATTTAATTCACCGCGGCCGTCACCTGCTAGGGCTCACTGCCACAAACGCCTGCCTGGATTTACCCACGTTTTACGTTATTCTGCGCTCTTCATTCTTCCCGATGTTTCCACAATTCTGCTGGCAGTATTTTCTTTTCATCTGAAGAGCTCACCTTAGAATTCATTTTATGTTTTTCTGGCTGTGCCAAGTGGTTTGCAGGACCTTCCTGGCCCTCATCAGGGAGGAAGCCACGCCCCCGCGGGGTCCTAACCCCGGGGCCACCGGGGAGGCCCCTCACGCTGGCGTTTCTTTAGTCCAGGCCTCGTGGTCTTGAGTTCTCTGTGTTTCTTCGCCTGGGAGGTCTTCGTTTTCTGAGTGTGTCTGGGGATGTAGGATTCTAGGCTGCAGTTCTCTTTATTTCAGCTCTGCAAAGCTGTTATCCCGCTGTCTTCTGACTTCTTTCGTTTGTGATGAGAACTCATCGCTTTTTGCTGCCCAGTTTCTTCCTTTTCTCCCATTTTCTGCGGTTTTGCCTTCCTAGATCAAGACATGGTTTCCTTTGTGTTTATACTGTTTGGGACTTACAGAGCGTCTTTAAATCTGTGAGTTGGTGGTTTTCGGTGGTCTTAGAAAGTTCTCGATCATTATTTCTCCAAACGTAGCTTCGTCCCTTTCTCCCTCTCCTTGGGGGCTACAATTTCACTGAATGCCTGAGGCCTCTTTACTTCCCGCCCGCCCCGGGCCCCCGTCTGCTTTAGTCTGGACGTTTCTAGCCAACTCTCACTCGGCGCTTTAACCCAGGATCCTGCCGTGGCTGAGACGCTGTGCAGTCTGCCTGCGGCGTGCCCCATCCCAGCGTCTCAGACGGCGCGTCTGTGCCCCTCTCTCCTGACACTGCTTCCGGCAGCTACTCCTCCGTCCCCCCGGCTCACGGGTCAGCAGTGGCCCCCACTGGGTCCCGAATCTTCCCTTCCTGTTCCACACAGTGACCCCTGGAAGGAAATCGGGTCCCCGTCACCCCATGCAGAGGCTCAGACTCACCAGGCACGACCTCCCCAGGGGGCCCACCGTCTCCACCCCCATAACGCCACAGCTCACCCGCCTACTGACCCCAGCTGGACCTGCGTCCTGCGACGCCGGCAGGTGGATTGGCCTCTGGCCGAGTGGCCCCGGGCAGCGCGTGGACTCTGGCCGTGGGCGTGGGGGTGAAGTCTGTCTTTCCCGCTTCAGGACACCCCCCCTCCCCTGCCCCCGATCTTGGGCTGCTTAAGCCCCGGCCCCTTTCTGTCATCAGCAGGGACAGACTTCATGCCCTTCTCACTTACGCTCACCGCGACTGCTCTGGGCGAGTGCCCAGTCGTGTTTTTATTGATCCATTGTCAGTATTAATAAGCTAGTGGCTGGAAGAGAGCGCTGGGCGAGGCGAGGCTGGACCGGCTATTCTGAGTGCATCTATTTTGCTCCGTCCTCTCCGGAAAACGGCCCTGGTGGAGTTCCTGAGTCCCCACGCCGCTTTCGGTGTCCCTGAGTGACAGCCGGGCTGACCGAGGAATCCTGGGCAGCCCGTCTCCCGTCAGTGCGGGGCCACGGGATGCGTCTCTGCATCGCTGGGCTAATTACCGCAGCCACATTCTTCGCATCAGGAGGCTTTTTTCTGACAGCGGAGGGTGGGACGCCATGGCGACACGTGAGGGAGACTGTGGCTGCCCAGGAGACCAGGGCCTCGAGGGCGACTCGGTTGCCTGGGAGACGGATGAGGAGCCTGTTGGTGGGCCTGGCAGGCCAAGGGGGGCAGCGGGGGCAGGGTCCCTGCAGGGGCCACTGGGCCTGTGTGTTCACACATCGGCGACCCACCCACACCTGCCAGGCCAGGGGTCTCACCAGGACCCCAGAAATGAGTTTCTCTCCGCCGAGGCTGCGTCTGGGAGTTGGTGGGAGTCCCCCAAGCTGCCCCAGTGTCCGGCACCAGGGGTGGTGGACTCTGCAGCCCGCACAGCCACGCACTCTGATCGGAGCTGGCAGAGAATCTGGGGCCAGTGCCTGTCTTAGGCAGCATTTTAGCCAAGTTCTGAGTAGACCCCAAACCAGAATTTCCAGAGAAGGTCCTCCCCCTGGGAGGCAGTGAGGCCAAGCGGCGGGGGGATTTCAGGCCCGGGCTGATGCCGTAGAAGCTCCGGTGTGAGCTTCACCTCTGGGAGGGTCAGGATCGAGGCTCCCATGCCCCGAGGCTTCAGAACTCTGGCTGGTGGTGCCCCTTGGTGAGGAAGCCCTACACCCAGGGCGGGTTCAGGGCCTGGGCCTCCCAGGTGGCTGCAGTGGTGAAGAGCCCTCTGCCAGTTCAGGAGATGCGAGAGGTTTTGGTTCAGTCCCTGGGTGGGGAAGATCCCCTGGAGGAGGGCACAGCACCCCACCCCAGTATTCTTGTCTGGAGAATCCCATGGACAGAGGAGCCTGGCGGGCTGCAGTCCATGGGGTCAAAGAGGGTCAGACATGCCTGAGTACCCATGCAGG
>SJYC01122725.1:0-49025 GCA_006408675.1 Madoqua kirkii | reverse complement strand
CCCCCAGCCCCTCTAGTTCTCTGGGTTAGACTTCTGTGAAGTGGGCTGGGCCCCCACTCCAGTGACAGCCTGGAAGGCCTTGGGGTCCCCGGAGATCCACGATCCCCCGGCCCAGAGGAAGGCTGAGGAGCTTGGCAAGCAAGTGTGCACGGAACTTGGCGAATTGCTTTCTCTCCTGTTTTATGAAAGACTTCTCTAAACGCCTCCATATTGCTCTCTTGAGGGCTGGAGGGAGAAAAATAGCAATTAAAGTCTTGTCATCCGACTTGTTCAGGCCGTTAAGTTGTTCAATCTTGCATAAAAAATCGGCGCATGTACTTACCGTGGAGGGAGCACCTGGCCAGGAGGCAGTAACTGTAAATCAACACGAAACGGCGCGCTACTGCCCAGGCCGCGAGTCTCGCGGGGCGCGATGCAGGCCTCCCGTGCTGGGGGAGCCCCACGGGGCCTGCCCACCGTGGTCCCGGGCAGAGGGGGACACAGCAGCCCACCTGGGCTCTGAGGACACCTCCAAACCGCCTCTCCTTCTTGGAAGCTGGAGTCACGTCTGGGGAGGCCGCTCGCTGGGCCGTCCACTCGGACGGACGCGACGCCGCCTAGGGCTGAGCTGCTGCGGCACTGGGCAACACCCAAGTGCCGGGTGGCCAGCTCGACCCCCACAGGGCCGGACGGTGTCGAGGTCAGGCCACGCTCCGGTGGGAGGTGGTGTGGGGAGGTGGTGGTCGCCACGGGCTGGCCGTGTCTGTGCCCTGGGTCCTTCCTCCTCGCTGGCCAGCCTGAGGCTGAGCCAGTCTGCAGCGTCCCGTTCTCCAGGTGAGGGCGGCGGGGTCCCTCAGTCACCCCGGGAATGCGCTCCCAGCAGCTCCGGCCAGTCTGCGGCCGACCCTCTCCTGCACTTGCGGTGGGAGCCAGGCCTGTCCCCACATTATGTCCCCGTTTCATGGCGTCTCGGGAGAAAGCTGGAGCTCCAGAGATTCATGCCCGCCTGCAAGAGGTTCATTTATTTTGACACATGTGGTTTAGTTTCAATTATTTATCATAACACTGGAGAGGGCACCGATTAAAGCGGCAAAGCGCGTTCACCCAGAGCCACGCAAGGGTGGCAGGTGGCATGCCCTCCGGGGAGGGGCGGTGGGCAGAGGCGGGGTGGGTGCCCAGCCCACTTCACAGAAGTCTAACCCAGAGAACTAGAGGGGCTGGGGGAGGTGCCTGTCCCCACAGTTTCTGGTCGCGGTTTTATTCCATGTTAGACGTTACGTGTTCACACACTGACCACCGTGTGCCAACCCAGGGGACACAGGTGCCCGGCTGAGCCGGGGGGCACGGGTGCCCGCCTGAGCCCGGGGTAACGGGTACCTGGCTGAGCCTGGGGGCCACGGACCCGGGGGGTACAGGTGCCTGGCTGAGCCCCGGGGTCCCTGGCTCCCTGAGTGTGTCGCCCCGTGGGCAGCGGTCCTCTGTTGGCGCGAGTTCTGGGGGAGGCCGTGATCAATACCCTCACTACCAGAGGCCGTGAGGATGGTGAGGGCGCCTGCCTGACAAACATTTTGTCCCAAAAAGGCATAAATCGTGTGTGGGGGCTGGGCGGGGCGTGGGGGTGGAAATCGCAAGGCCCATGGTTTGCAGGCAAGGACCCGCCTCTCGCCAGGTGGCTGATAAACGGCTCCTGGAGCGCGGGGCCACGCCAGGGCCCCTGCGGGACTCAGCCTTCCCTTTCTCTGTCTCCAGCTCCTCGACACGGGAGAAGCCGCCTCTCCGCGCTCCTCGTTCATTCTCGACGTGTTCAAAGGACTCTGTGAGGTTAGAATGGCCCTTTTAAGAAACTGCTCAGGGCGGCGGTTTGCCTGGAAGAGCCGCCCAGCTGACACCTCTCATTAGCGCCTGGGTCTGGGGAGGAGGCCGCAGGGGGTGAGGGGGCTCGGCTGGAGCAAAGCGGGGCTTCGCCCGGGTGGGGGCTGGGCTGCCTCGCCAGGTCGGCGCAGTCTCCCCGGCCTCCACTCTGCTGGGTGCCCCTGGCGCTGGAACCACCGGGTTTGTACAGACAGGGGAACCGAGTCTGGACTGAGGCAGGGACAGAGCGACCGGGGCTGGGCCTGCCTGGCCCCGCCTTAGGGAGCCCCCCGCCCAGCGGACACACACCGCACACGCACACCGATGTGCTCACAGGCCACATGCGCAAACGCAGGCTCACCCACACGCTCGAACCCACGGGCATGTGCTCGAGTGTGCACGCGCTCCTTCACACACATGCAGGCACACGCCAGTTCACATGCACACACCCTCCCGTGTGTGCGCACTGACATACACACACGTACATATACACGACGCGCCCTGGGAGCACGCTAAGGCAGGCGGGCTTAGAGTCGGTAATGAGGCGGGTGGAGCCAAGGCTGCCGCGTCCTTGGGAGGAAGGAGGCCTGTCCGAGGCCAAGGTCAGCGGAGCCCACTCGGCTGCCAGGAGGGGGAGCAGCCTGGCTCAGGGCAGGACCGAGGGCTCCGGGGTGGCAGGGCAGGCTGGCGGGGCTGATGCACCTCCAGCTCCGCGGGGTCCCTTGAACACAGACTGGCTCGGAATGAGAGGGGAGGACCGAGCTCCTGGGGGGCTGGGCCGAGCCGCGGACGAAAGGCCTTAGAGGGCGGGGCGGAGGGCCTGCGGCTCAGCGAAGGAAATACTGAAATTAGATCATTTCCCAGGGCTGGGGGAGCCTTCCGTCCTAATTAAATAGCCGGACTCGCGGCCTGCTGTCAGAGAGCCGCTGGGGGAGGGGAGGGCGCAGATGCTGCCCTTGGAAGGCGGGGATTAGCGGCTGCGCTCTTTGATGGGGCCCGCGGCGCCCGGGCCGGGGGAGTCCGCCGTCGCGGCTAATTAGGGCCGAGCGCCCCTCCTGTCCTGAGGCACAAATCCATATTCAGGCGCTGGGGCAGGGCCTTCCTGTGTACGGGGCGGAGACTGGACCCCCTCCCTGGCGCTGGAACCACCGGGTTTGTACAGACAGGGGAACCGAGTCTGGACTGAGGCAGGGACAGAGCGACCGGGGCTGGGCCTGCCTGGCCCCGCCTTAGGGAGCCCCCCGCCCAGCGGACACACACCGCACACGCACACCGATGTGCTCACAGGCCACATGCGCAAACGCAGGCTCACCCACACGCTCGAACCCACGGGCATGTGCTCGAGTGTGCACGCGCTCCTTCACACACATGCAGGCACACGCCAGTTCACATGCACACACCCTCCCGTGTGTGCGCACTGACATACACACACGTACATATACACGACGCGCCCTGGGAGCACGCTAAGGCAGGCGGGCTTAGAGTCGGTAATGAGGCGGGTGGAGCCAAGGCTGCCGCGTCCTTGGGAGGAAGGAGGCCTGTCCGAGGCCAAGGTCAGCGGAGCCCACTCGGCTGCCAGGAGGGGGAGCAGCCTGGCTCAGGGCAGGACCGAGGGCTCCGGGGTGGCAGGGCAGGCTGGCGGGGCTGATGCACCTCCAGCTCCGCGGGGTCCCTTGAACACAGACTGGCTCGGAATGAGAGGGGAGGACCGAGCTCCTGGGGGGCTGGGCCGAGCCGCGGACGAAAGGCCTTAGAGGGCGGGGCGGAGGGCCTGCGGCTCAGCGAAGGAAATACTGAAATTAGATCATTTCCCAGGGCTGGGGGAGCCTTCCGTCCTAATTAAATAGCCGGACTCGCGGCCTGCTGTCAGAGAGCCGCTGGGGGAGGGGAGGGCGCAGATGCTGCCCTTGGAAGGCGGGGATTAGCGGCTGCCGCTCTTTGATGGGGCCCGCGGCGCCCGGGCCGGGGGAGTCCGCCGTCGCCGCTAATTAGGGCCGAGCGCCCCTCCTGTCCTGAGGCACAAATCCATATTCAGGCGCTGGGGCAGGGCCTTCCTGTGTACGGGGCGGAGACTGGACCCCCTTGCGTGTCCCCCCCGCCGCCACCAACTCCTGGCCACCAGCCCGGGCTGTCAACACCCCACCCGCCGCCGACGGGGCCCTGCTCGGCAGCCCCACGGTGGGGAGGTGGTGTCCGGTGCGGGGGTGCCCTGCGGGGCGGCCACCGAGTGCCCTCTCCTCTGTGCTGGGCCTTACTGCGGGGTGGCCGTGCCCCAGCGCTTCCTGTGGGTGGATGCCCTTAGGTGGGCCGGGCTCTGGACATAGGGCCTAAGTGCTCCAGAAGTCAGGGAGCGGAAGGAAGGAAGGCCGGGCAGGGGAAGAGCATGTTCTGGAAGAATAGCCTCTGGCCAGAGCGCGGGGGCCGTGGCATGAGCCAGGTGTACACGGAGCAAAGGATCCTCTCCCACTGGCCTCGGGGCAGAGCCCGTGTGCTCAGGACCCCACAGACCCACCCGGAGAACAGGGACCACAGCTGGGGTGGGGAGAAGGCAGAAAACGACGCCCGCCCCCCCAGCCCCACGGAGAGCAGCCCTCAAAGCGCTCGGACAGGCCACAAGGAGCCAGGAGCATCGAGGAGGACCCCGTCCTCGAGTTCTTAACTCCAGGTGGCCTTTTTTTATTTATCCATGTATTTATCCTGAAACTCCACCCCCTGGAACTAAAGTTCCCGTTTTCCATGTGGTGCGTGTGTGTCGATTGGTTGCGGCCGACTCTCTGCGCCCCCGTGGACCGCAGCCCGCCAGGCTCCTCTGTCCGTGGGTTTCTCCAGCAGAGACACTGAGTGTGTTGACAGCGTTTGACTGCGGTGTGCTTGGGCGTGTTTCCCCTGTTCTCACACTGAGGTGGGCTTTCTGAGCTCTTGACAACTATAAATTGGTATATTTTATCAAATTCAGGTAATTTTTAGCCATAACTTCTAAAAGTCTATGAAAAAACTGTAACGTCTCCTTTATTTTCTCTCTCCTCCTCTAGCGCTCCAATATCACATCTCGCAGACTTTCCATACTATTCCATGCGTCCCTGAGGCCCTTTCTCTGTTTTTTTTTCTTCCTTCCCGCTTCTTCAAAGTGGGTAATTTCCGTTGATTTCTCTTCGAGTTCACTCGCTCTTCTTTGTAGCTCTGTTCTCCATTAAGCCCCTTGTGAACCTGTAAATTTCAGGTTTACGTGTTTCAGTTCTGGACTCTCTCTGTTTGGTCCCTTCTTGCAGTGTCTGTTCTTCTACCGCGGTGTCCAGTCCATTTATTCATTGTGAGGATACGTTCTTTTATTTCATTGGGCGTAGTAGCCACAGCAGCTTTGAAATCCCTGCCTGCTTCCACATCTTGGTCATCTTGGGGTTAGATTCCATGAATTGAGAACGGGCCATGTTTTCTTCTTTCTTCAGATACTGAGTAATGTGAGATTATATCTTAGGCTTCGTGAATGTAATCTGTGGAGACTCTGGATTGAGGGGCTTTGATTTTCAATGTTTTGATAGGCAGTTCATCTGATATGGTTCAAACTGGAAAATCTTCATTTTGGATGCGCCTCAGTCGAGGTGTGAGACCCGGGCTGGCTGTGTGGAGAGACCCTGCTCACATGTGGTTCAGCCCTCAGGCAGACATTGGCGCACAATCTCTACGCAGACTCTGGGATCCACTCCTTACTGGAATGCTCCCTGACCGTTCTGTGGCTGAGCTTGCCTTACACCCTGTCTCGGTCTTCAGGCCACAGAGACGGCGCATTTGTTTTGGACTCTGGGTTATCTCCATGGCCTGCACAGAGCAGTTTCCGGGCTCTGCTCAGGCTGGGTGCTACCGAAATGGAGATTCCTCAGTCTAGTCCATGGCTGACTCCCTTCCAGAGCCCGCCCGCTTTGGCTTTTCTCCAGGGTCTTCAGCCGGCCGTTTCTTTTTTGAAGTCAGTGTTTATAGCGGTTACCTTTGGAAGAGTCAGTCTGGTAAGAACTTATGTGGCTGCTGCCGGGCAAGAGCGTTGAGGCTCGTTTCAGAACTGTGCTAGTGATGGGTCAAAGTGGCCTTTACTCCGGGGCTGGTTAGTCCCCCTCCTGAGGTTGCGGCCCTTCTGCAAGTTTCCATTCGATGCCTGGGGTGTTGTTATGGGCTGAACTGTTCTCCCCACCAAGATTCACAGATTGAAGCCGCAATATATGTATCTGGGGATAGGGTTTTAGCAATGATTAAAGTGAAGTCATAGGGTGGGGAACCTCATAGGACTGTGGCCTTACTAGAGGAGAACTAGAGAGCTTGATCTCAGACTTCCCGCCTCTAGACCTGCGACCAGGATGTGGCTCTGGGTTAAGCCACCCCGTCCATGGAGTCCTGCTGTGACCTGAGCTGAAGAATACGTGCATGCGTCTCGGTGGTGTCTGACTCTGTGATCCCAGGGACGGTAGCTCGCCAGGCTCCTCTGTCCATGGGTTTCTCAGGAAAGAATACTGGAGAGGGTTGCCATGCCATTTCCTCCAGGGATTTTCCTGATCCAGGGATTGAACTCGTGTCTCCTGCCTCAGCAGCAGATTCTTTACCACTGAGCCGCCTGGGGAGCCCGCGCTTGAATACAGATGTGTAGAAGGTTTCCTCTCTCTGGCTGGTCAGAGCTCCGACACCCCCCAGACAGATTTTCAGAGAGGTCCCTCGGTGTTTCTGGCAGCATCCCCATGGATTCCAGCCTCTTAACCTCCCCGAACCCCAGTCCTGCATCCCCAGCTCAGCACGGCAGCCTGTGGGCTTGGATCTCTACCCTACCTGCATTCCAGAGAGTTTCTCGGAGCCTCAAACAGGGTGTTCGCCAAGCTGCCCTCCCTCAGACTCACAGCTGACGCTGCCTGCTGTCCCATGTCTAAAAGCAGCCTTCCCATGCTTCGCATTCAGCTCTGGATTTGTCCATGGCTTGGAGCAAAGCCCCCGCTGATTCATCTGTGGTGGTTGAACCACGTGTCCATTGAGACCTTCACTGAACTTCTCCGAGTGGAGGCGCACACCGCAGATGAGACGTGCGGTGGCTTTGCCCGGGACAGAGCCCCCTTGTAGCCAGAACCCTGATGGGAAAGAAAACACCTCCACCTCCAGACGCTGCTCAAGACCAGCTCCAAAGGCAACCTGTCGTGACTCCAGCCCGCAGACCAGCTCTGCGTGGCTGCGGCGTTCCTGTGACGGGGTCGTGCAGGGGGCTTTCTCCTGGCTGCTTTCTCTCGCTCCTTCCGGCGTCGGGGACCTTCAGCCACACTCGGGAGCACAGCAGGGCCCCCGTCGTCACTGCTTCCCGCTCTCCGTCTTGCACGCGCCCCAGCTTGGTGTCCCGTCACCTGGCTGTGGATACCTTGGTTATTTCCAGTTTCTGGCCGTTGAAAACCGCTGTAAATGTTCTTGGGCTTCCCAGGTGGCTCAGACAGTAAAGAATCTGCCTGCAGTGCAGGAGAGCCGGGTTCCATCTCTGGGTCAGGAAGATCCCCTGGAGAAAGGAATGACTATCCAGTATTCTTGCCTGGAGAATCCATGGACAGAGGAGCCCCTGGCTGTCGTCCCTAGGGTCACAAAGATATACACGGCTTCTGGTGAAAGCACGTGTGCGTTTCCACTGGGTCATTTCCGAGGAGTGGAACCCACACAGGGCGCTACGTACGATGTGTGTGTGTTGCTTTATTGTGGCTGAAATTCATTTGGAAGAGGTGTCCCACCGCAGCTGGGGCTGGCGTCTCCCTGCAGACAGAAGAGAGCGTCTCTTTTTTCATACACTTTGTGGGCATTTGGACATTCTGTTTTGTGAAACATCAGTGCCTATTTTTTGCTCTCTCTGACGAAGCCTCTTCTTTAAAAGTGAACGTTCTTCATCTGGACAAGTCTTCAGTCAGAGACACGTGTTGCAAACATCACCTTTTGTCTGGTCTTCTGACACCCTTAATGGTGCCGCTGGTGAACAGAAATTCTCAGTTTTAACGTGGTCCAATTGATCAGTTTTATTCTTTACGGACAGCGCTGTTTGCGCCCTGTTTAAAATTCCTCTTTCAATCTTAAACCACCTCCGCACTGAGAAGATTCGGGGGCGTGACTTCCCTGGCACGTGCTCCCATCCTTCGTTTCAGCACCCGTCTGACGAGTCGTTGGTAAGATGCTGCACGCCGTAGGACCGACGCTCGGCCCGGCGGGAACCCAGCGGCACCCTCCCTCCAGGGTGGCGCCAGGCCACGCGTCAGCTCCCTTGTCTGCAATTCCCTGTAACAGACAGAGCGGCCCTAACAGGTCACCTGGGCTGCACGTCCCGTTTCATCCTCAAGGATAACACGGCAGACTCGGCAAGGGCCTGCTAGAATCAGCGCGCTAACGGGCCCCTCGCCCACCAGGCTGAGGGCCGTGACAAGAGGAGAAGGCGAGGCCAGTCTCACAGGGTCAGCACTTGGCAAACCCATGTAGTCAGAGGGCGGGACGCGGGGCTTGCCTGCGACATGACCCTGGCTGCGTCTCCCTCTCTTCTCAGGGACCACATGTCTCCGATTCTGATGCTTTAAGAAACTGGCAGGGCCCTTCAACTCACAGAGCAGGCTCCCCTGACTGCAGAGGCTGGTTGCCTAGTAACCCCCTCCTATGATGTCATCACCCGCGGCAGCGTCTGGGCACCAAGACCCGGGCTGTGAGGGTCCCTGGGTGGTCCTTCCAGACAGAGGAGGGAAGGGTCCCTGTGGCTGGTCAGCGCAGGCAAGGAAGGCCCCTGGGGAAGGTGGACCGTGACCAACCCCAGCTGAGGTAGAGGAGGGCTGGGAGATGGAGAGGAGGGGCCCCAGGGCCCTGAGGGGCAAGTGGGAACTGGGGTGTGTGGGGCCACGGACAGCATACCAACAGTGGGGGCCCCTGGGGTGGGAGCAGGGACCACAGCCACACGGATGAGGCTGGAAGAGAGGAAGGGCGTCCTGGGAGGACATCCTCTCCGCTGGGAAAGACACTTCAAGGAGCTGAAAGGCCACCAAGCACCTCTGGACGCACCCTGCTCTGGGCTCAGTGTCCATCCTCACTCACCCCCATCGCTCTGGTCCCCACCCACTCACGCCTCTCTGGGCTCTGCGTCCACTTCCGCTGGGTCCCGCGGCAACCTTGTGAGGAGGACCGGTCCTGGTCCTAACGGGAAGATGGGTGCACGGAGGCTCAGCTGTGTCCCCTGCCTCAGTGAGCGCTCTGCCTCCACCTAGGTCACCCGGCTCTGGGGAGAGAGATGGTTAGGGGCTGGGCTGGGGGCCTGGCCTGGCCTGGGCCTCTCCCCGTCCCAGGGAGAGAGACGGGGTCTCACGGCAGAGGTTCCCTTAGGACAGGACAGCATACAGGAAGTGACCTCTGGATGAGAGGGGAGGGCTTCCAGCAAAGGGGAGTCTGAGCTCCCAGGACGGCAGGTGGGAGGTGAGCTTCCTGTGGTCCCCACCCCACCTCGTGGAACTTAACCCTTGCGGGGGGCCTGGCACAGAAGCAGCTAGTCTGTCTCAGAGGGGCTGTGTTGGTCACAGAACAGGGTCACGTGGGTGAGACGGTGGGCTCCTCGAGCCTGGGTGACAAGGGGCGCCTTGCTGGGGAGTTGGACCCCCCAGAAGGACCACTTCAAGGGTCTCCCTGGGAAGGCCTGAGCCTCACGAGGGCCCGTCCGGCAGGCTGGGCGCAGGATGGAGATCGGAGAGGCCGGCGCACGAAGTCACGGGACATCTGGGGCCAAGCACAGGAGGGACGTTACACAAGCACAGCCACACCCCACGCTCCTAAGGCTGCGCCAGCCACTGCCCCCACTCCCGGGTCCTGGCGGAGGGGCCTCCTGCTCTGGACCCCCAGCTGACCCCAAGCCAGCCCCGGTGCCCCGTCCACTCGGGCGGAGCTCACGTCCCTCTTTCCTCCTCACTGCCCTGGGCCAGCCCAGCTCTTTCCCTAGGAAGGCATCCTCACAGCCTCCAAGGTCACCCTGAGGCCACCCTGGACCCCGTGGACGGGCTGCCCCATCCCCCCGCCCAGGGCTCTGGGTCACCCATGGCCGGGGCACCCTCTGGCCACCTCATTCCCTGCCGCTCCGGCAGCTGCTCACCTGTCCCCTCGTCCTGTAAAGGGGGGGACCCCCAGGCCCCTCTGCCCCATCACTGCTCCTGGTTCTCAGGGGCTGGGCACCCAACATGGGATGAACTGGGACGGGCTGGGAGGCTTGGACGGGCGCCAGGCCCTGGCCATCGCGGGCAGCACGCATGGACCAGGAACTGGGAGCCTTGCCAGCGCCCGCTGGGCCCGTTGGCCTCCTCGAGCTTGACTGAGATGCAGTGGTCCTGGCATTGCCCCCCATCTAGCTGTGCCGCCGCTTCAGGAACAGGGGCGCCTGGGTGCGGTGCCACCCGCGTCCCTGGGTCTGCGCCCTCTTCCAACATCCTGCCCTCGAGACGGCCCCGTCGTCACTCTGCGCTTGTGGCTGTGGGACCCGCAGGTGTGGGCTGTCCTGGATTGTGGACCTGGGTCCAAGGTGCGCACAGGGCCCTCATGGGGAAGAGGCTGGGACAGATGGAGAGCCGGGGCTGGTACCCCAAGGCTGGCTGTGCTGGAGGAGGCCTGGCCTTTACCCACGGATGTCTGCGGCCTCTCGCAGCTGGCCAAGGCCCCAAACCCTCTCCCCTGGAGCCTCTGGAAGGAGCCAGCCCTGTCCACAACCCTGACCTCAGCCTGGTGAGACCCGAGTCAGACCTCTGACCTCCAGACCATGTCTGCGCCCTCTTCCAACATCCTGCCCTCGAGACGGCCCCGTCGTCACTCTGCGCTTGTGGCTGTGGGACCCGCAGGTGTGGGCTGTCCTGGATTGTGGACCTGGGTCCAAGGTGCGCACAGGGCCCTCATGGGGAAGAGGCTGGGACAGATGGAGAGCCGGGGCTGGTACCCCAAGGCTGGCTGTGCTGGAGGAGGCCTGGCCTTTACCCACGGATGTCTGCGGCCTCTCGCAGCTGGCCAAGGCCCCAAACCCTCTCCCCTGGAGCCTCTGGAAGGAGCCAGCCCTGTCCACAACCCTGATCTCAGCCTGGTGAGACCCGAGTCAGACCTCTGACCTCCAGACCAGGAGGCAATAAGGTCGTGTTGCTTTAAGGCAGGCAGTTTGTGACCATTCATCTGCAGCCACAGCAGGAATCTCCTAGGGGGACCCTCTGGGGGATGGGGGGGGGCCCTCGCTGGCCAGGCCCCTCCCCCTGGACCGTCCTCCTCCACAGGGTCTCTCCAAGCCCATCCCATGTGGAAGCCTTCTCTAGAGCCAGCTGTGGTCGCCGCTGCCAGGCCAAGTCCAAGGGCCCCCATCAGCCTCGCCAGACGTTTGGACTCCAGCCAGACCGGACCAGTGGACGAAAGGGCACCAAGGCCCCTGAAGGAACCCGGGAGTCACGGGACACCTTTGTAGCAGCAGCTGTGAGAGGGCGGGGGGTCGACGGAGGAGAGGAAGGTTTGGGGTCAGCCCGCTCCAGAGTTCCAGGCTCGGCGGAGGTTCACCAGAGCCGGTGCCCGCTCATGTCAAAAGGCCTTTGAGGGTGAGCACACGCGGGTGATAGGGGAGCTCCCACCAGGGGAGCGGGTCCCCACCTATCAGGGGTCTTCCTGGGCCTCCACCCCGGCGCCCACCAGCCTGGGGGTCTTCCTGGGCCTCCACCTTGGCCCCCACCAGCCTAGGGGTCTTCCTGGGCCTCCACCCTGGCCCCCACTCACCAGGGGGTCTTCCTGGGCCTCCACACCGGCCGCCACCAGCCTAGGGGTCTTCTGGACAGGCAAGGCAGGCTGAGGGAACGGGGTGCTGGGTGTGCAGGGGCCAGAGGGTCCCCCGACTGGTGTGGGAGGCACTCATCACTTGCTCCTTTGTTCAACAAAGGGCCCTGCCCCTCCAGGGGGCCTCTTGGGACAGGGGTGTGGTGAAGAGGGCGGAGGCTACCCAGTGGGCGAGTCCTGTGTGGGTGGACACTGCAGGCCCCAGGGGGAGGCCCAGAGGGACTGCCCAGGGTGGGGCAAGCCAGCGGGGTCTCCAGGGACATGACTGCCGGGCCAGGTTGAATCTGGGGGCTGTGAGGGGACACGAAGCAGCAGGAAAGGGCCCCATCCCCACTGGCCCAGGACCCAGGGCGCCAAGTGTCCCAGGAGCTGCTGCCCCCCAGCCGCAGGGAACTCAGCCAGGGCTCTCCCCACCACACACCCAGGTTACCAGCCCAGGAAACCGGCCCTGAGGCCTGCCAAGCACCCTCCCCTGTCCTACAGCCTGTGAGCGCCGGGTCCCCGGGAGCTGTCTGTATTTTCTAGGTAGCAGGGATCAGGGACAAATGAATGAGAATCTTGAGGCAGAGGAGGGCTGGACCACAGTGACCATGGGAGAGGCCATCTGCTCGACAGCTTGTCAACAGAACCCATGTGTGTGTGGGGAGCCTGTGCCCAGCCTGGACATGACTTGGAATCTGTCTAAGCCGACCAGAGAGGTCTCTTCCCTTTGCAATTGACTGGCCCGGAGTAACCATATGCCCTTGGCTGGACCAGCCTAGGAAGTACACCATGTGGCCTCTGGAAAATTTTTCTTTTTGATGAAAGAATCACATAAGGAGAAGCGACTCCTCCCATCCCACCCTTCATCTCTTCTGCTTTAGATGTCATGTGAGGATGTGATGCCTGGAGCTGTGGCAGCCAGTTTATGTCCATGAGGTGACAAGCCAAAAGACAAATAGTCAACATTCAGGGATGATTGAGGGAAAGGAGAGGAGCCCAGGTCCTTGATCACATCATTATCTCTTTCTCAATGCCTGTGACACCTGCCTCCAGAAGTCACTCAGCTGTGTCCAACACTTTGTGACCCTTGGGCTATAGCTCACTAGGTTCCTCTGTCCATGGAATTCCCCACACAAGAATACTAGAGTGTGTTGCCATGACCTCCTCCAGGGGATCTTCCCCACCCAGGGATCGAACCTGGGTCTCTGGTGTTGCAAACAGATTCTTTACTATCTGAGCCACCAAGGAGGCCCTCAAGTTTATCCTCTGGAAAATTTTTCTTTTTGATGAAAGAATCACATAAGGAGAAGCGACTCCTCCCATCCCACCCTTCATCTCTTCTGCTTTAGATGTCATGTGAGGATGTGATGCCTGGAGCTGTGGCAGCCAGTTTATGTCCATGAGGTGACAAGCCAAAAGACAAATAGTCAACATTCAGGGATGATTGAGGGAAAGGAGAGGAGCCCAGGTCCTTGATCACATCATTATCTCTTTCTCAATGCCTGTGACACCTGCCTCCAGAAGTCACTCAGCTGTGTCCAACACTTTGTGACCCTTGGGCTATAGCTCACTAGGTTCCTCTGTCCATGGAATTCCCCACACAAGAATACTAGAGTGTGTTGCCATGACCTCCTCCAGGGGATCTTCCCCACCCAGGGATCGAACCTGGGTCTCTGGTGTTGCAAACAGATTCTTTACTATCTGAGCCACCAAGGAGGCCCTCAAGTTTAAGTTCAGTCGCTCAGTCGTGTCCGACTCTTTGCGACCCCATGAATCGCATCACGCCAGGCCTCCCTGTTCATTACCATCTCTCAGAGTTGACTCAGACTCACGTCCGTCGAGTCCGTGATGCCATCCAGCCATCTCATCCTCGGTCGTCCCCTTCTCCTCCTGCCCCCAATCCCTCCCAGCATCAGAGTCTTTTCCAATGAGTCAACTCTTCGCATGAGGTGGCCAAAGTACTGGAGTTTCAGCTTTAGCTGAAAGCCCTATTGAGGCTAAAAAAGATAACAGTAAATTGATGGCTTAAAACAGCATAAATGTATTATCTTAGAAATCTGGACACTGGAAAACCCATCTGAAATGGGTTTAATGAGGTTGAACTCAAGGTGTTGGCAAGGCTGTGCCCCCTCCCGAGGCTCTCGGCGGTAATCCATCCTCTGTGTTTTTCCAGCTCCCGTCCCGCCTTCACTGCCTGGCTCCCAGCAGCATCACTCCCACCCCTGCCTCTGTGGCCGCCTCCCCTCGCCTCTTGGTCCTCTCATCAGCTCTCCTCTCCTCCCACTTGTAGGGGGACATGTGATTGCGCTTAAGGCTCCCCAGAGCCCCCAGGATAACCTCCTCATCTCAAGATCCTCAGCTCGCTCGCATCCACCAAGTCCCGTGCTCTCGGGAAGCTCGCGTTCACGGGTTCCGAGGATGCAGCACTGGGTGTCTTTAGAAACCGTCTGCCGCCATGAAGCAGTGAACTGCCCTGCCAAGTCCTCCGTCTGAAACAGCAGGACCTTGTGGTCCTCCCCGCCAGCCCCACAGGTCCTCCACCTGCCTTCTGTCTGCAGGAAACCTTTAGCCAAAGAATAAGTATTCAGTGAAGTGATAAAGTGCAGAAGCAAAGGAAAACAGTCAGGATAATAATAGCTTAGTCGTTAGGCAAAGTCAAGGACCTCGAGTTCCTTCTCAAGGGCTGCACGTAATATTCTGAGCCATATCCTGAGAGCTGTCTTGTAGATACGAAACCCCACCAGGTGAAGAAGTTAACTGTATGATGACCAAACTGTAGCCACGGCGTGTGTGTTTGTGTGTGTGTGCGTGTGTGTGCGTGTGTGTGTGTTTGTGTGTGTGTGCCTGTGTGTACGTGTGTGTGTGTATGTGTGTGTGTGTGTGTGTCCGCGCACACGTGCTCAGCCATGGCTGACTCTTTGCGACCCCATGGACTGCAGCCCGCCAGGCTCCTCTGTCCTTGGGATTTGCCAGCAAGAATACTGGAGTGGGTTGCCATTTCCCCCTCCGGAGGATCTTCCAGACCCAGGAATCGAACCCACATCTCCTGCGTCTCCTGCATTGGCAGGCAGATTCTTTATCACCGCACCGCCTGGGAAGCTCCTGGCCAAAACATAAGCTGCCACAATTCTGAAAAGTGACTTAAGGAAAGGGGAACAAACTGACCCTGAAACCAAAGACTAATTGTACTTAATCAAGAGGATGCTGGTCAGACCGCCGATGACCAGTTTCAAGACGAGCCTTGGAGCTGCCTGCCCTGTTTCTACATGAGGCCGCTCCCTCCATATTCCCCCGAAACTCCGCCTTTAAAAGCTCCTGCCCACTGACTGGCAGGCGGCTGGCGGCCTTCCTCCCGGTTGGCTGGCCCAGGAAACAAAGTAAGTTTTCCTTCCCACCCAGCGTGCCTCTCGAGCTTGGCTTTAGAGCAACAAGCAGCCGGACCTCCACTCTCGGCGACACGTTGGTCTGGTTTTCTTTCTGCTCCCGGAAGCTGTCGCTAGAGCTTTTCTGCAGGAAGGACAGAGCAGGCCCTCTGTCCCGGGACGTGTGGGGAGCAAAGCAAAGACAAGACAGAGGCGGCTCTGGCACAAGTGGCATCCTGGGAAGCTGGGGTGCATGGGTTCTCGGGCGACTGGCAAGCTGAGGCGGGGAGACACATGGCAGGCGCTGGGAGGGCCTGTGGCCCAAGTGCATCCCTGGACTCGGCCTCTGCGGCCCTGCCCCGCACCTGCTGAAGCCACCACCTCCATCCAGGGTGGAGAAGCCCTTCCTGGTGAGGCTCCCAAAGTGGGTCCTTCCCCTGCAGCGCCTTCCTCCTGGGGTCAGCCTGAAGGTCCCGCCACGAGCCCCAGGCCCGCCACCCTGGGCTTCATCACCAGCCTCCCTGAGCCTCTCAGCAGCCTCGCTCCATTTGTCCCCTCCTGCCCGTTAACTGCGGAAATAATGATTTGCAAAATTGGGCGGAAGTTATATTAAGTAGCTTGGTGGTTAAATCTGACGCTGCGGTTATTTCTTCTCAAAGAGAATTAAGTGCCTCGCTCACTGATAAGCTCACGTCCTACGATCAGAACATGGTAACTGTTTTTACTGTAAGCCACTTAACTGGGGTCGTGCTTAAATTCCTCGCCTTGGGCAAACTTTGAGAGACTCTGGAGGGACACACGTCACGGTCACGCATTTGTTAGAGTAGATCCTTCGTCCAGCGGAGGACGTTTACCAGGCTGCTCAGCCCACTGCCCGTAATGCCCGAGAGCAGATCATTATTGAGGTGGGAGGTCGTCCTCCCCGAGGCTTAAGGACTCTGGATGCTGTTCATAACTGCGGTGGGCTGGGGGATTGCTGGTCCTGCAGGACCTCGGAAGGCAGGGAGAGGACGAGGGCAGAGAGGCCCCCACTCCATGCGTCCTGCCCTGGACCCCCCCTCCCCCCCGGATAAGGGGCCCTGTGCTCTCTGTACCCCTCCGTAGCCGCGCTCACGGGAGCTGCCGCAAAAATAGGGGGTGGGAAACAGCAGAAACATGTTCCTTCACAGTCCCGGAGCCAGGAGGCCCAAGTCCAGGTGCCGGGGAGGGGGCCGTGCTCCCCCTGAGGCTCCAGGGGCGGGGTCCCCTGCCACTTCCAGCCTCCGGCTTTGGGCTGGATCCCTCCCATCTCAGCCCTTGTCTCTCCGTGACGCCCTCCTCCGGTGTGTCTCTCGTTAGCACACTTGTTGTTGGATTGAGTGTGTGGACGATCTCATCACGAGAGCCTTGCCTTAATTACCTCTGTAAAGATCCTTTCTCCGAGGGAGCTCACATGTACGGGTTCTGAGGCTTGGGTCACAGGGTCACTTGGAGAGCACCGTTCTCCATTCTGCGGGAGAGGTACAGCGACTGTCTGATGAGTGAGCAGATGCATGCATGGTGAGGGGCTGATCACCCCCAGCCCTGGGTTTCTATGGCTCCAAGATTAAAAAAAGAAGGAAAAAGATCTAGTCCCATCACCCACAGGAGACAGGGAAACAGGCTCCTTGCAGAGATGTGACTGGCTCAAGGTCACTCTGCCAACTGAGGAGGAGGCGGGATCAGGACAGGACTCTGTCCACTTCGTGAAGTGGTGGGCTCCAGCCAAGGCCCCACCCCTGGACCCTCGGGAAGGACCGGGGCAGGAAGGGGGCGCCTGGGGAGGCGCGAGGGAGCGTGGAGACAGGAGGAAGGAAGGCCCACTGGGCGCATCTGGCCGGGCCCGCCGGGGCGCCGAGAGAGAGCCCCGCCTCCCCCAGCCTCCCCGGTGCTCAGGGTGAGGCCGAGCGGGAGGCTGGCCGAGCGGGAGGCTGGCAGAGCCCCGTCCTCCTGGAGGACACGGCCACCTGTGCCCGGAGGAGACGGTGCCAGGCAGGACGGGCTCCTGGAGCGACGCAGAAGCACCCCTCCTGTCCCGGGCCCCGCCTGGGCCCCGCACCACCTCCCCACGGCGTCTCGGGTCTGGGGCAGCTGCCGCCCTCAGCTGGGCCGACACCCGGCCCACGGCCCTGAGAGATGCTGACCCAGACAGCCTGCGCCCGCAGAGCCTGTGAGGGGCAAGTGTGCGGCTTTAGCGGCTGAGTCTGGGGGCGACTGCTTGCCCTGCAGCTGGCAGGGGTGCTGGCAGCATCTCTCAGGCAGGTGGTCCGGGAGCCCCCCTGAGTGCCTGGGGGAGCTGAGGGCGGGAGGGCATGCCTCACCCTCTACATGGGACTGCGTGCCTGGCCGCAGGGGGCAGGTGGGACCCAGGCCCTGGTCTTGCAGATCTGCGTCCCTGCAAGGCAGAGAGGCTGGAGAAGCTGGTGCTGAGCGGCCGAGCCCAGGAACCGGCCCCCACAGACGCAGGCAGCAGGTCTCTACCGGGGCCCAGACCGGGGGCTGCTGCCCCGACATGCCGCCCACCAGGGCCATCGCGGGCTGGCCCCCTCTGCCGGTGGCATCCACGCCTGCGCAGCTCCCTCCTCTGCCCAAGCTGCGAGCCCAGCACCTCTTCTCCACTGAGTCCTCCTGGTTACCCGTCAATTTCTTGCTGAGAAATTGCTGCTCTTCATGGTCCCAGGTCAGAGCCAGGCGCTGGTGCGTTTCAGACCCTGAGCTCATCTTGCAAACCGGACATGCTGGGCCTTGGGAGAGAGGAAGCAGGAAACCTCACCCCACCTCCTCTCAGCTACCAGCTCCCACCCCTCCAGACAGGGGCCCAGAGCCTGCGGGGGAGCGGGGGGGCACAGGCCGTCACCACGGAAACCAGGAGTGCTGCCTTTCTCCACAGGCCGTGGGGAAACCAGCCCAGGGACAGGCTCACCACAGGGCAGGGGGGGTTGGGCGGAGGTCCTCACCCCGAACAGCCGGGTCATGCTCTCTCCTTCCCGAGAACAGAGCCCCACTCATTAGGGATGAGATACTGGGGACAAGACCGGTGACCCACACACCATGCAGATGGCCCCTCAATGGTGGAGGGCGGCTGGGCTGATTAGCTGTGTGACCCCATGGTTACTGCCTGGCGAGCTGTGTCTGGCTTGTTAGCTCGGATTAAGCAAATCCCCGCTTAGCCGCTGGGGGAGAGGCCCCGAGCTGCCCAGGGTGCACCCAGCACCTGATCCCCCGGGGCGTGGGCAGCGGTGGGGAGGCACTCAGCACCCAGGATGGAGGCTCAGCGACGAGAGCAAAGGGATGTTGGACCCCTAGGTGTCAAACATCGCCTGATGGGTCTGGAAAGGCCCGAACAGACCACACAGGCCCCCGCCCGGCTCCAGACAGGACGCCAAGACCCAGCTGGGGAGCGGGCAGGGCCGCCCAGGTCACTGGACAGGCAGGGCCAGCTGGAGCAGAACCGGGGCTCCCCTGGCCTGGCCCAGGGACCCCGAGGGGTGGGGCCTCCCCGAGGCAGACGCAGCCTGCAGTCTGGAACTGGTGACCGGATGAGCCGATGCTGAGCAGCTGAGACCAACGCTACCCCCAACCCAGTGTCCGCGGGTCAGGAACCTGAGGGTGGTCTGCCAGCTGCCCCGGGGCCCACGGTGCCGGCAGGGCGCCCGTCCTCAGAAGGTTCCACTGGGGAGCCGTCCTTCCAGCTCCGGGAAGAGCTTCAGAGAGAACAACGGCGTCCAGGGAGGCCCGAGGTGGCTGTGTGCTTCGGAAAAGGGTGTGACCTTCAAGTCAGGGTCCCCCAGCCCCCAGAGGATGAGGGGCTGCACCAGGGGCCCATGTTGGGCCAGCAGGCTCCAGTCCCATAGGGATCGAGAGAGAGCTTGAAACTCTGGGAATGAGAGAAATGGCCCCTTCGTTTACCACAGCCCCTGGCTCCCCGCCATTGGTCCCAACGCTAGCATCCAGTGGAGGGGGCCCTTCTGACACCCCTTGCGCCTCAGAGAGCCCTTCGCCCTCCTGCATCCCCTGCCAAGAGCCCAGACAAGCCTCAGCCGGATGTTCCGGGCACTCCCAGCCGTGAGGTCCAGAGAACCTAAGTTGTCTGTTGGGCCCAGATGGGAAGCAGGGCCCCCAGCGTGAGTCACAGAGGGGGTAGAGGTGGCGGGCAGAGCGGGAGCCCTGGAGCCGCTGGGCGAGACCTCCCGGCAGGGGCTGCGGCTGTGGGCCCGCGGGTGTCACGGCGTGAGAGCCCCCGTGAGCCCTCCTGGGGACAGAAGCCCCCTCCCTCCAGAAGCGAGCAGCCCGCCGAGCAAGGGCACACATCAGGCGGGGCTGACGAGGGCCCTGGTGTCCTCGGGTGGGGACTGCAGCCGGGACCATGCTGCGATGAGGCCCTGGACTCCCCCACCCGCCCCCACCTGCGCTCTCCCCGGCTCACGCCTGCCTATGCCTCCATCCCATCCAGAGTGGCCCAGCAGCCCCACAGAGTTTGCACAGAGGGTCCTGCTCCCTAAGCCCCCCACCTAGGGCCGAGGCAGCGCAGGAGCCTGGCAGGCATTTGCTGGGGAAATGTTGGAGGAACGCGTGTGGTGGGGCCCAAGGCCCGTGGAGAGGAGCCAAGGTCCTGGTGGGCTGGTGGTCACGGCCTCCAGCAGCGGAAGGGGTGGTCGGTGGGAGCCTGGGAGCCCTGAGACCATGCGTGGGGCATCCTCTCCTCCCTGGGGGCCCAGGCACGCCATCCCCGCTTGACAGGTGTTTGTCCTGCTCTCCCAGGATTCACTCCAGCTTCCATGCCCTGAGGCCGGCATCAGGGGTCAAGGACACAGTGGCGTGAGGCTCACCAGTGTGCGGGTGGGAGGAGCCGGCCATCTAGATAAAGTCATTCCCGCACCATCATCACCACCACACCCCCACAGCCACCGAGACTCAGCAGGGCCTGTCTGCAGAGACTCCAGCAGGGCCTGTCTGCAGAGACTCAGCAGGGCCTGTCTGCAGAGTGCTGGCCAGGGTGCTGTCTTGGGGGGCCATCTTTGCTCCATTGCCTTCTTCCTCAGGACTCCCCAGGTGGCTCCACAGTGAAGAACCTGCCGCCAACGCAGGAAAGGCCGTTCAGCCCCTGGGTCGAGAAGATCCTCTGGGGAAGCAAATGGCAACCCACCTCAGCATTCTTCCCCGGAAAATCCCACGGACAGGAGCCTGGTGGGCCACAGTCCACGGGGTCACATCGTCGGACTCGACTGAGGCGACTCAGAAACAGTGACCTCCTCCTTGGCCCTGACCCCTTGGCACTGGACACACACCTGATCCTGCCGCCTTGGGGAGGGATGCCACCGTGCTTCCCACTCTCCAGCCAGCCTGTTCACCCCCTGGCCCTGGAGGAGGGAGGGAAGGCGGGGCTCCAGGAGGCCCCCGCTCTGGCGATGGTCTGGATGGCCTGCTCCAGGAGGCCGGCTTTGTCCCTGGGCCCCACGCGTGGCTGTGCCCAGAGGCGGGACCACGTGAGCAAGAGAGCGGGGAGGGGCGAGGAGGAAGGAAGGAGAGGGAGCCGGTGTGCCCGCGTCTGGCGCTCTTGTAGAGCCCACGGCACTGTGCAGCCTGCTCCTGCCGGCCCTCCGCGCCCTGGTCCGGGGTCTGCGTCCCTCGAGCGGGGCGCCAGAGGGCGCGCGCTCTTTGCGTGTTTCCCAGACGTTTCCGGCAGGTGCGGCTGTCCTGGCCGGGGCCGCAGCGCACGGTCTCCTTCTCTGCTCTGGCTGCCCAGTTGCCCTCCAGCCACGAATCCCTCTGCCCCCAGGAAGGTGCTGAGATCCACCAAGAACGCGGCCTTGGGACCTTGAGGGCACAGCCCAGGTCACTGCCGCAGTCTTATTATAGCCTGTTATTCGTCACTCCAGTTTCACTTGCGTGCATTTTCTCATTTCTGATTTCTTCCGCCTGACACGATGTTCTGAAGATGCCTCGCGCTGGGTGTTGCCGCATTTTACCACTTTTCTGGCAAAAGGAGTAAAATTCATCCATTTTACCGTCACTGGTTCTCCCGGGTATGGGTGTCTTACTTAATGTCCCATCCCTACATGCGTCTTGTGTACACAGGTGTGTGATTCCCCTGAGCTGAGTTTCTGGGGTGGAGTTTTAAAGTCTGAGCTCTGCACGTCTCCTACTTACCCAGGTATTGGCAAGTAGTCCACTGAATTGCAGAGAAGGCGATGGCCCCCCACTCCAGTACTCCTGCCTGGAAAATCCCATGGACAGAGGAGCCTGGTGGGCTGCAGTCCATGGGGTCGCTGAGGGTCCGACACGACTGAGCGACTTCACTTTCACTTTTCACTTTCATGCATTGGAGAAGGAAATGGCACCCACTCCAGTGTCCTTGCCTGGAGAATCCCAGGGACGGGGGAGCCTGGTGGGCTGCCATCTGTGGGGTCGCACAGAGCCAGACACGCCTGGTGTGACGCAGCAGCAGCAGCAGCACAGCAGCATCCGCTACGTTGATGGTGGCGGCTCACGCGCCGGCTGCAGCCAGGAGAGCCGCTGCTCGAGGCCTTTCATTGTGGGTCTTTTTTTAAATCCATCCTGGTGCCGAGGTAATGATGTATCTCAGAGGTTTTAATTTCCATTTTCATAAGAACAATTCTCGAACACTCTGTCACACGTCTATTGGGCCTTTGGACGTCCTCTTCAGTGAAGTGTTTGTCTCTTGCTTTTTATCTGTTGTCCATCAGTTTTTCTTACTGTTTCTAGGAGGCTGTTTTAAATTCTGAATCTAAGCCCTTTATTTTTTCAAATACGGCTTCCTGTTTTGTGGCCTGTATTTGTCCTCTATGAATGATGTCTTCTGGTGAACAGAAGTTCTTAGTTTTAATGTAGCTGCATGCATCAGTATTTTCCTTTAGGGTCAGTGATGATAAAATGCTTCCTATCCCAACAGCGTGAAGCTTGTCTTCTGCATTAACTTCTCAAGCTTATTCTGCCTTTCACACAGAGCTTTCCAGCCGCCTGGAGCTGATTCCAGAGTGTGGTGTAAGGCGGAGTTCAAGCTCACTTGGGCCCCCTTGGACGTCTGATCGTCCCCCTATTCCGCTAATTCTTCACTGCTCCTTGGCGCCACATCTCTCACGAGCCGGGTGTTTATCTGTGCACAGGTCCGTTTCCAGGTCATTCATTTAAAACTATGCACATCTATTGCTCTGCCAACGACATACTGTCTCAGTTTTATTAACAACATCACAGCAAATGTCAAAATCAGGTCCCTTCTCCTCCTTCTGTGTCCTGGTTATTCTTGGTCTTTTGTGTTGTAGAATCTCCTGATCACAACACACACGTACACATTCAGGGAATCAGATCTATTGGGATTCTGAATGGTATTGTATTAAAATATTAAATTGATTTGGAGAAATTTTAAATCTTAAAAATATTGAATCTTAATATCCGTGACCGTCATTTTCATTGTCTTCTTCAAAATGAAGCTTTAAGTTTTTAAAGATTTCTCTCAAAATGCTTAATAGATTTTTGAGCAGAAATATTAGCCCCGATTTATTAGGTTCGTTCCTAGGTACTTAACACAGTCCACCTCTCCGTGCCCTCGGGGACCGGTGCTAGACTCCGACTCTTTGCTCCCGAGGATCCCAGAGTCCCAGATGCTCAGTGTATCGTATAAAGCGCTGAGGCACCGTTGGCTCTCTGTGTCTGAGGATTCCAAGTTTGAGGTTTCAAGCAAAATTTATCAGTGGTTAGTTGGCCCCACAGACGCAGAACCCACAGATATAGAGGGTTGACTGATGTTTTACAAATAGTATCTCTGTTTTAAGCTTTATTCTCTGATTGTTAAAAGGAGGATTATAGAAGCATAATTGAATTGTGGGTACTATTTTTTAATCCAATAACCTTGCTAAACTATCTATTCTAATAACTATAAGGTATTATATTTAGCATTCTCAATAATTTCATCTTTAAATGATGAAAGTTTTGCTTCTGTCTTTCAGATTTTTATCCCCTTTCTATTTCCTCTCTGACAGATTCATCCAGGGCCTCCAGAACTGGGCTCAGGGGGCGCTCTTTTCTGATATCTAATTGTAAAGAGAAAGCCTTTCCATCTCACCAGTTAGTATTATGCTTTTGCATGTCTTATAAAAATATTCTTCACTGTATTAAAGAGTTCTCTTTTACTCCAAGTTCACTAATAGATATTTTTATTATTAATTAGTATTGGATTTTATCAAACATTTTTGGTGCATTTGAGATGATCACATAGTTTTTCTTCCTTAATATCTTTTTATGGGTAGTTACACTGATCGATTTTCTGTTTAACTTTATGACTCTGAGATAGACGGACTTGCACGTGATGGATGACCTTTTGCAAAAGTCCGATTCGCTGATGTTTTATTTAACGCGCATCTGTATCAGTAAGTGAGATCCTCCGTCATCATGCTGTCTTGTTCGTATCTGTATTAAAGTTATACTCACCGGGTAAATAGGTTGGGAAGATCTCCCTCTTTTACTCTCCCTTGGAAGAGGTACTTGTTAAAAAATGTATAAAATTGTCGTCAGTGCCTCCTCAAACATTAAGCAAAACTCACGCGTGATGGCCACCTAGTCCTGGCGTTTTCTCTGGTGGAAGGCTTCCGGTTATAAAGCCGACTTCTCTCATAGTCACGGGTGAGGGCTTTGCAGGCTCTCTGTGTGTCAGATTTTTAGCTGCATTTTCCCAGAAGTCGTCCATTTCATCAAATGTTTCCAACACGCTGACAGAGACTGGTTTGCACACTCCGGTTCGTTCTTCCTCCCGTGCATTTTGGGATCTGCAAACGCTGCAGAGACCGCCTCTTTCTCACTCAGAATCTCAGGCACTCTCTCTCGTTCCTCAGACCTACCAGAGCTGTGTAAAGATCAAAGTTTGGGCATTGCTGAGCCTTTTTTGGGGTGTGTTTATATTCTCATGTCACTAATTTCTGCTCTTTTTTTTAAAATCATCTCCTTTTTTTCTGATTTATTCAGCTGAATGCTTAGCGTATTAATTATGGTTTCTTCTTTGACTGATGGGTTGTTTGTTTAATTCCCCCGAGCCTGGGCGTTCTGTCTTTTTGCCATGATTTCTAGCAGTTGCGCTGCAGCTCGAGAATGTTCTGGGCCCTCTTTCAGTGCCTTGATCTTGCTTATTGGCTCTGGCAGCTCCGCAGCCCTCCCTGACATCCACCTCGGAGTGTTCGTGCCACCTGTGGACACAAAGCCAAAGAACAAAGCCAGTGTTTTCTGTGTGGACTTCTGATGAGCCTGGGGCCTCCCAGCTCCTACTGACCGTGGCCTCAGTCCCAGGATGACCCAGAAAGGGGGGAAGGTGGGAGCTGGAGGTGGAGGAAGGAGAGGGGTCACTGTGCTCATTTCCCGCCCAATAAGAGAGAGACCCTTGGTGAGCATTCAGTCACCTCCAGGAACTCGGATTCTCAGCGCCGTTGCCAAGGGCAGATGGAGTCCTGGTGGATAGATATAGAGGGTTGACTGATGTTTTACAAATAGTATCTCTGTTTTAAGCTTTATTCTCTGATTGTTAAAAGGAGGATTATAGAAGCATAATTGAATTGTGGGTACTATTTTTTAATCCAATAACCTTGCTAAACTATCTATTCTAATAACTATAAGGTATTATATTTAGCATTCTCAATAATTTCATCTTTAAATGATGAAAGTTTTGCTTCTGTCTTTCAGATTTTTATCCCCTTTCTATTTCCTCTCTGACAGATTCATCCAGGGCCTCCAGAACTGGGCTCAGGGGGCGCTCTTTTCTGATATCTAATTGTAAAGAGAAAGCCTTTCCATCTCACCAGTTAGTATTATGCTTTTGCATGTCTTATAAAAATATTCTTCACTGTATTAAAGAGTTCTCTTTTACTCCAAGTTCACTAATAGATATTTTTATTATTAATTAGTATTGGATTTTATCAAACATTTTTGGTGCATTTGAGATGATCACATAGTTTTTCTTCCTTAATATCTTTTTATGGGTAGTTACACTGATCGATTTTCTGTTTAACTTTATGACTCTGAGATAGACGGACTTGCACGTGATGGATGACCTTTTGCAAAAGTCCGATTCGCTGATGTTTTATTTAACGCGCATCTGTATCAGTAAGTGAGATCCTCCGTCATCATGCTGTCTTGTTCGTATCTGTATTAAAGTTATACTCACCGGGTAAATAGGTTGGGAAGATCTCCCTCTTTTACTCTCCCTTGGAAGAGGTTACTTGTTAAAAAATGTATAAAATTGTCGTCAGTGCCTCCTCAAACATTAAGCAAAACTCACGCGTGATGGCCACCTAGTCCTGGCGTTTTCTCTGGTGGAAGGCTTCCGGTTATAAAGCCGACTTCTCTCATAGTCACGGGTGAGGGCTTTGCAGGCTCTCTGTGTGTCAGATTTTTAGCTGCATTTTCCCAGAAGTCGTCCATTTCATCAAATGTTTCCAACACGCTGACAGAGACTGGTTTGCACACTCCGGTTCGTTCTTCCTCCCGTGCATTTTGGGATCTGCAAACGCTGCAGAGACCGCCTCTTTCTCACTCAGAATCTCAGGCACTCTCTCTCGTTCCTCAGACCTACCAGAGCTGTGTAAAGATCAAAGTTTGGGCATTGCTGAGCCTTTTTTGGGGTGTGTTTATATTCTCATGTCACTAATTTCTGCTCTTTTTTTTAAAATCATCTCCTTTTTTTCTGATTTATTCAGCTGAATGCTTAGCGTATTAATTATGGTTTCTTCTTTGACTGATGGGTTGTTTGTTTAATTCCCCCGAGCCTGGGCGTTCTGTCTTTTTGCCATGATTTCTAGCAGTTGCGCTGCAGCTCGAGAATGTTCTGGGCCCTCTTTCAGTGCCTTGATCTTGCTTATTGGCTCTGGCAGCTCCGCAGCCCTCCCTGACATCCACCTCGGAGTGTTCGTGCCACCTGTGGACACAAAGCCAAAGAACAAAGCCAGTGTTTTCTGTGTGGACTTCTGATGAGCCTGGGGCCTCCCAGCTCCTACTGACCGTGGCCTCAGTCCCAGGATGACCCAGAAAGGGGGGAAGGTGGGAGCTGGAGGTGGAGGAAGGAGAGGGGTCACTGTGCTCATTTCCCGCCCAATAAGAGAGAGACCCTTGGTGAGCATTCAGTCACCTCCAGGAACTCGGATTCTCAGCGCCGTTGCCAAGGGCAGATGGAGTCCTGGTGGACGGGTCTGGTCTGGAGTAAGAGGATCCACAGGCTGCACAGCTGAACCTACCGTCCACCCAGGGTGACCCGCTGCGTCCAGTGAGCGGCACCAGCCCGCCCCGCCCCAGGCGCGCCCCGGGAGTGCCCTCCCGGAAGTGCTCCTGGGTCTGCTCAGCAGTCCTGCCACCTGCACAGACCCCAGGGCAGTGCTGACCCAGCAGGATCTGCTGAAGTCGCTCCCCAGGGCTACACCAGGAACAAGGCTCCACACCGGAGCTCTCCCAACCGAACCACCTCCTCTGACAGTTGAGGGCCCCAAGGGGAAGGGATCAGGTTGGTTCTGGAGGGAATTAGAATCGCAGTCAGGAGGTCCCTCCTCCCCGGGTGTCAGCCGCTCCTGGTCAGCTCCAGCCTAGGGTTACACAGCGAGCTGACCCACTCTCCCGCTCTCCTGAGGCTGAGCCAAGTACAGGTGACCCAGGGCCCCGTCTGGACCGCTCTATCCCCGCCCAGCCAGGCCCAGCCCAGACCAGCCCTTCCTGCCCCGATAAGTAATTGAGGCCTTTATGGCCCTGCCTTCTGCACCGTGAAATCTGGCCCTTGTAAAGCACCCAGCAGCTTCTCCGGAGGCTGGAGGACAGGACCCCAGCTGTGAGAAGGGAGGGCGTGGGTGATCAGGGGCTGCAGCACCCTGAGGGGGCGGGCCTTTCTCCTGTGCACCAGTGGGCTTCCCTGGGGGTCCTCTGAGAATGGGCTCTCTTAGGGGCAGTGGGTCCAGCACAGCCTCCAGCACAAGGCTGGGGTACAGGCTCTGGGCAGGGTCTAGTGATGCCCTAAGGCTCCGGGGCATGTGCCCTGCTCCTGGCCAGTCTCCAGGCTGATCCAAGAGATTGGCCCAGGCTCCCTCCTGGCTCGCAAGTGGCTCTGGGGACTCCGGCCTGTTGCTGAGTGTTCCCAGCCTGGGCCCCGTCACAAAATGGGGCCCACCCAGCCTTCTGTCCACGAGTGCAGGGTGTGGTCAAAAGGGCAGCACAACCCTCTCGTCAGACAGTTCGTTCTCAGAACAATTTCTGCCGAGCCTGGATCTTCCCAACACTCAGACCTTGTCCCAGTTGGTGTCCATTTGTCACGGTCAGTTCCTCTTGGGCACCAGAACTTCCACAGAGCCTTCCCTTGGTGCCCTGCCCCACCCCAGGGTAACCGTCCCTGGTCAGCCCTGGGCCCTGGACCCCCAGGACTGGGAGCTTGATCATGGAGTGTCCAAGAGCGTCTCCTGCTTAGGGGTCTGCACAGCCCCCTGTTTCCGCAGCGGAAACACCAGAACCTCCTTTAGAGCTCATGACTTGGGATGAATTAGGGACGGAAGTCAGGAATATAGCGATAGTTTCCTTTCTTCTGCACATGGCCACGTGAATCATGGAGGGCTTCCTGGAGGAGGCGAGGCCTTGGTTGACCACTTGACCCAGGAGAGGACATGCTCTTTCCAGGACTGCAGAATCCTCTGGGCTCAGACGTGTATGTCCCACGTCTGCCAGCCCCCACTCCCTTCCGAGGCAGCTCAGCCGCCACCAGCAGGCCGTGGTGAGCCCATCACAGGTTCTGGTCCCAGTCCAACCTCGGTGAAGGCATAGGCTTTGCTCCTCCTCAAGCTGCTTCTGGAGGGGCTTCTGTCCGCAGGCCTGGTGGGGCCCTGGCGCTGACCCATCTGCTGACCCCTGTACCCTTGGTGGATGCCCGGGGTACCTGCCTCCCACGGTTCTGGGTATCGTGGAGGAGCCTCCGCTGAGGGCTGGTGAGAACCGAGTGCATGTGCCAGTCCCAGGAGCTTGCTCCAGGCCAGGCGCCCCTGGGAGAGCTGAGGAGGCAGCCTGGGGTTTTAGGGCAGGGGCACACAGGAAAACCCCTCTCTGGACCCTGCAACTGCTGGCCCCATGTCTTGGCTGAAGTCAGCACTCCCTCAGGTCAGTCAAATGCCAGGAAATGCCAAGGCATCCATCAGTTCAGATAGACCAGCAGGGGCCCAGATGGGGGTGGGGGCTATGCCGTGGAGCCAGGAGGCCGAGCTGAGGGCAAGGACGGGGTCCAGGCAGCTTCCCTGGTCCCTGGGAGGGGAGGGTGTCAGGTCCCCTCCCAGCCCTGGGCCTCAGTTTCCGCATCTGCGTGTTGAAAGGCCTGGATTCC
Organism: Madoqua kirkii; assembly: GCA_006408675.1. NCBI lineage: Eukaryota > Metazoa > Chordata > Mammalia > Artiodactyla > Bovidae > Madoqua > Madoqua kirkii. The sequence continues at coordinate 20,672 of SJYC01122725.1, read as the reverse complement.
GTGATTTTAAGAGATGTGATGGTAAAGCCCATTTTTCCTGAGAAGACCACTCAGGGCCCAGAGTGGGGAAGATGGAGAGCGGGAAGCAGGCTGGGGCCTGAAGCTCCTCCCTCAGGGACCTGGAGCCCCCACTGAGGGTGGGGCAGGAATCTGCTGAGACCACAAGGAGGCCAGGGATCAGGAGGGCAGCTGGGCTCATCAGCTTCTCGTAGGGGCTGTGCAGACCCCTGAGCAGGAGACGCACCTAGATACCCCGTGATCATGCTCCCAGTCCTGGGGGCCAGGGCCGGGGGCTGACGGGGGACAGTTACCCACCGGGGACAGTTCTGGGGCGGAGCGGGGCATCGAGGAGAGCCTGTAGGGTTAGGGCCGGTGTGGGCCCAGAGCCCTGTGGTTTGAGATGCCCTGTTCCACTGAAGGTGTCGAGGTGACACGTGCCCTTGTGTCTGGAGCCACAGGAGGCGTGGGACCCGAGGGGGCAGGCGGCATGGCCTGGGAGGAAGAGCCACGCAGGGAGGCGGCCATATGGTCCTGGGTCGGCGAGCTGCCGCAACAGACAACTGCAGACTCAACCAAAGAGATCGCTTCTGTCTCGGCTCTAGCGGCTGGGAGTCCAAAGTCGAGGTGTCAGCAGGGCCTCCGTCCCTCCCGAGGCTCCAGGGGAGGATGCTTCCTGCCTCGTCCAGCGTCTGGGGACTCCGGGCCTCCCTGGGCTTGTGGCGCATCCCTCGTCTCCGTCTTGGTCCCCACACGACCTCCTGCCCTTCTCGTCTCAAACCCCCTCTGCCTCTCTCACAAGGATTTGGGGCCCATTTAGATAATCCAAGATGATCTTAAAATCCTTAATTATATCTGCAGAAACCCTTTTTCTAATTCGGGTCATATCCACAGGGTACAGGGGTCAGGGTGTAGACAGACCTTACTGGGGTCACCACTCACCCAACTGCAACATCAAAGCACAGCTGTGCCAGCTGGGGCCCCGGGCACACGTCTGACCGCAGGTCTCCCAGTGGCCACACTGCGGGCCGGGCCTTCCAGCCACACCTTCGGGGAGGACGGTGGCAGGAGGTGCCCCGCTGGCAGGTCTGGTCCAGGTCAGTGCTGCCCACCCAGCGACGGAAGGGGTCTCGGGCACCAGGGAGAGCTGGCCGCTTCTCGTCTGCCCTGGAGATGCAGGGCCGCCCTGCCACACGTGCAGAGCGTCCAGTGGCCAAGTCAGGACAGGCCCCCGCGCTGAGCGCCAGGAAGGGTGGACGCCACGCAGTTAGCAAGGAAGCCGCTGCAGGATTTTCAGCAAAAGAGCTGGCAGTTGCCCCCCAAGGGGGATGAGCAGGAGGTAAGCATAGAGCCATCCTGTGAGGTCCAGCCGGCAAGAGGGAACTGTCACTAGCTGAGCCTTGGCCACCCAGGGCATCCCGTCAAGGCTAGGGGGAGGCAGGCCTCTTCCCACCCAGACTCCCCCCAGAGGCCCCATCCTGCTTCCAAGCCTCTCACAACCAGCATGGGGTAGGGGGCTGTGGGCCTCTTCCCACCCAGACTCCCCCCAGAGGCCCCATCCTGCTCTCCAAGCCCCTCACAACCAGCACGTGGTGGGGCTGGGGGAAGGGCCTCCGGGAGGCCGGCGACCACGAGGAAGAGGTACGTCTCCCCTCGGCAGCGCCCTGGGGTGGGGGACCCGGGAGAGAGCTGCGGCCAGGCAGGGCCCGAGAACGCACTGGAAATCTTCTCTGCCTGGTGGGAAGGGAGCCCTCTCTGCATGACGATAAAAGGCACTTTTGCAGAAAGCTCTGAATCATCTCTGAGCAATTTCTTGCTTTCCCCCCCTTTCTTCTCTTTTTGAGTGGCACTGGAAGGAAACAAAGAGCAGGGCAGAGAGAGAGAGCCCTGGCCCCGGCTGGCACCCCCTCGGTGGGGGCAGCCTCGGCAGCTGCGGCCGCGCTGGGTGGGCGGGTGCCATCTGACCACAGGGACAGGTGACCCTGGGACGGTGACCACAGCAAACCCCGGGGGGCGGCCGCGACGGGGCAGGGAGCAGCCCCGCCCCTTGCCCTGGCCTCCCCTCCTCCTCGGTTCCTGCAGAACGCTGAGGACCCCTCATTCCTCCCAGAGCCTCTGTCTGAGGGGCGCCTGGCGGGTCAGAGGAGGTGGGTGCATGCCTGGTCAGCGTGAGGGGTCCAGGAACCCAAGTGTGACCAGGGGGAGCCCATCCTAGCCAGGGGGTGAGGTCAAGCCTGCAGCAGGTTCAAATGAGTCGGGGCTCGGGGGAGTGGTCTCCAAGGTTGGCGGCTGGAGCTGGGTGACCTGCGGGTGCCGGACTTATGGGTGGGCCTCGGGGAAGTGGACCGCAGGAGCCTTGGCCCTTGGTTCCTCCATGAAGCAACATGGAGGGTGGGGGTCAAGAGTCCCCCAGCCAGCTCGGTCCTGCTGTGGGCATGGCATGAGCTGGGGTGGGCACCTCGCCCACTCTGCGGTCATCTTAGCCCAGCCCCTCATGACATGGGCTCCCTGGGGCAGGCCCAGGATGGGGGTTTGTGAGCCAGGACGGCAAGGCTGTGCCCCTCCAGGCCCCACAGCCCCCGCATTCCCCGAAGAGCCTGGCGCTCCGTCTGCCCCACCTCAGGGACCTGTTGTCCCAAGTTCTCATTCTCCCGCTGAGTCTCCGACACACGTCTGTTCAAGGGGCCACCGCACTGCCTCCCCCCACCGCGCCGCCCACCCGCGGATGGTTTCAATAATCCTAAGGCACTTGAAACACGGATAGTATTTAGCTTTGCTCCTGCACCATTATGCATGCATTTGACATTCAGTGGGTGGCAATAACCATGAATTTCCTGGACACTGAATGTCTCAGCCTCCCCAGAGCCAGCACAGCATCACTACCAGGGCCCGGCAGTCTCCCGGGCAGTGATGGAGCCCACCGCCCTGAACCCCGCCCCGTCCTGCCCCCCACACCAGCACTTCCTGGCAGGAAGCGCCAGCAGGCGGGCAGGGGAGAGCCGTGGCCATGCATGTGTGCCGCCCCCAGCCCAAGTGGCCAGCACTCACAGCGCCCGGGGGCCCAGCCGGGGCGGCCATCCCGGCCCCTGCACCGCGGCCCTCAGCGGCTCTGTCTCTCTTCTCCCTCCTGCGGCGGCGAAGTGAGGCCTGGCTCCTCAGCCCACTGCCCTGCCTGCTCTGTGACTTCTGAGAAAACAAGGGGTGGGGTCTCCAAGCTGCGTGAGGGTCTCCCTGGTTCTCCCCACTGCTCCCAGGACAGCCTGGAGCCGCCTCAGCCTCGCCGCTCACTCTGCCCACCCCAAGCGGGCTCCAGGCCCTCTGCCTCATCTCTGGCCCTGGGGCTCCCCTCTGTCTGCCGGGAAAGCTTGTCACCGAAGCGCATACTGTCAACCCCTCCCCCAGCTGCTCTGACCGACCCCTTCAGACTCAGCCCTCACGGCAGCCTCCTGCCGGCGGGCGCGGCCCTTCCGTCCAGTTTACAGGTGAACGAACAGCTGATGGACAACCTGCTCCCCCACCCCGGTCCTGCCCTGGAGCCTTCTTTCCACGCCTCGGGCTCGCCGTTGAACGCCCGCACCCCCACCTGCCGCTGACCAGCAGCAGAACCTGGGCTCCTCACCCACCCGGGTCCTGCCCCCACCCCAGCAGGCTCTCACGCCCTGGAGCCTGTGATGAGCCACGTGGCGTCGTCCCTCCTGAGCGCTGAGCACCCAGGGGAGCGCCCTGCCGTTTCCGGGTTGGGTGGCCTGCTGCTGCGGTACTCCAGAACTTCGTGGTTCTGCAGGTGCGGGTTTGGAGAGGGGGCGCAGCAGGACGCAGACAGGCCCTCGACAGGCTGGAGCCCGAGAGCTGGGTGCGGAAGCGGCGCCACGACGGTGGGCCTGGGCGTCTGCGGGAGGAGGGTCCTGCAGAATCCCGTGCTCTGTTCACGCCCCGCCCCGAGCCCTGTGCACCCCCTCCTCTACGGAGACCACCCCCCAGCCTCCTCCTGAAGCTGCCTGCCCTTCTACAGGCCCCTCAGCCTCCCCAGCCCCTGCCCCCCTGTCCCCCTGCCCATGGGATGCTGTGTGGACACCCAGGGCCACAGCTGCCCGGGTTGGGATCCCCCAGATCCAGACACGGAGACCTGGGGGCCACCGGCATTGTTTTCCTGATGGGGTTTCAGGCCCCAGAAGCAGAGAGAGCCTGGAGCTGCTGGCATCCTGGGAGGAGCGGGGAAGCAGAGAGCCAGCAGGGGACAGGTTTCAGGGACCGTGACTGAGCCAAGACACGGGCGACCCCTTGTTTCTCCTCCTACAGAAAAGGCTTTGACACCCCAGTGCCCTGGGGTCCGAAGCCTCAGCCCCTGGCGTCACCAACAGGATGCGGCAGAGGCGGCTTCCGGGGCTTCTGAGGACCAGCACTCCTGTTTGCTCTGGAAGCCCACCCCAGGGGACCAGCTACGAGAAGGACCCCGCCTCCCTGGCCTCCCTGTGAGAAGCCCAGGTCTACGCGGGGGCCAGGGGTCAGGCATGAGGGCGAGCTCGCCATCTGGGGAGAGGCAGCCTCAGCCCACGCCTCGGGTCTGCAAGGAAAACCGCCCCACCGAGCCCCTTCCAAAGTCTGACCACGGAACCAGGAGCAAAATAGAAGGGGTGGTGTGAGCCCATGCGTTTGGGTGGTTTACTCCTTCCCAGCAGGCCCCGAGACCCAGGGTGGGACCTGCGAGTGGGCACTGCTGCAGGGTCAAGGACGCGGATGCCAGGTAGGGGCGGGGCTGGAAGGGCATCAAGGTCAGAGCTGGTGAAGGCTCTCGAGCCACGGGGGTGTCCCGGAGGCTGGAGGAAACGCACCCTACGAGAGCTCCCCCACACTCAGCTCGGAAGACGCTCCGGCAGGCAGGAGTCTGGCTGCAGAATCTTCCAGGCAGGATTCAGAAGAGCCAGCTGGCTTCCTCTAGCTGCCTAGGATCAAACATGAGAAGAGAGATGAGCTCACCCAGGAAAGAGATGAGCTCACCCAGGAAAGAGAGGTGAGCTCACCCCGGAAAGAGAGGTGAGCTCACCCAGGAAAGAGAGGTGAGCTCACCCCGGAAAGAGAGGTGAGCTTACCCCAGAAAGAGAGGTGAGCTCACCCCGGAGAGAGAGGGGAGCTCACCCAGGAAAGAGGTGAGCTCACCCCGGAAAGAGGGGAGCTCACCCAGGCATGGATGTACTTCTGAGTAGCATTTAGCGGACGCATCAGGATCCAGGGCTACAGGTCACCCCCAAGCCTCCCCAGAGGCCCCCCTCCAGACACACACATGAGAGGCGACCTCAGGAAGGAGGTGTGTGGCTGAAGACCTCACAGAGATCTAAAGTGGTGTCTCAGCTGCTCCCCCAGGTCAACAAAGGGGCCTCTTGCAGTCCCGCGGGTGGGCCCTGACCCTCCCAGGAAAACAACAGGCTGCCAGGAACAAGTCAGCTGCCGGGTCAGGGAGAGGCTTTCTTGGAAGATGGAGTGGCCGGCTCTGGTCCAGTCAGGCTGACCACTCATTATGCACAGGAACCCGCAGAGCTTTCAGAGGAGCTGCAGCGACACGTCCACCTGCCTGGGCAGGAGGCCGAACAAGGGGCATTTCTATGGGAAAGGAGAGTGACTTGGGCAAACCGGGAGCCCAGGGAAGCTGGAAGCAGAAGCTGGTCCTGGGGCCAGCGTGGGCTTCCGTGTTGCTGGAGACAGACCACGTGAGCTGGCATTTTCTGCCTTGTTGAATGAGAGCGTTCTTCCTGGGTCTCCGCGTGGATGCTGGCTGTGTGTGGGGGCGGCGGGGCGGTCAGACGATCACACTCAGGGTCCCAGGTCTCCAGGTCAGACCCTGCGGGAGGAGCCACTCTGGGGACCCCCATGCGCAGGCAGAGTGGACCTGACGAGGTGGTCTTGGACCTCAAGGAAGCCAAGCCAAGGAGGGCCAGTGGAGGCCGGAACGGGGCTCGGGGTCTGGCGGGAGTGCCGAGGGAGGTCGGGTGAGCTCTGCACATGAGAGGAATGAGCCCGCAGGGCAGGCTGGGGGACACGGAAGACAGTCCTTGGCTCCCCCTCCTACTGCAAGCTGGGGTCTCGCCCAGCCCAGCCTTGGGTCCGCGCTGGCCAGCTCGCCACGGCAACTCCCGCAGGCGTGACGAGCTGGGGCCCAGGCACCAAGTCACACAAGCTCGCAGCTCCGCCTTAAGGGCTCAGAGGAACACTCACTCTAGGGAAACCGGCCGCCACGCAGGGCTTCCTGCTGCCCCGAGACGAACCAGCTGGAAGAAATGAAGCTGCACGGGAGGACTTGGAGGACGAGACTCTCCACGCGGGGTCGGGAGCAGCGTTGGGACCCTGGGTGTGGATGTGGAGCCTTGGCCTCAGTCACCCCAGCTGACACTCGCTGAGTGACTGGGTGACCCATCCAAACCGTCCGGCCCGGACCTGGCCTACCACTGACCAGACACGTCTCTGGGCACGAGCTGCCCAGCTGAGGCCAGGCGGGACCACCCACAGGGTCGCGGGCAACAGGAGTGTTGGCTGTCAGCCGTGACAACGGTGGGTGGTCTCCTGCAGAGGAGAGGTGAGCTGATGGTGAGTTTCACGGTGTGTGAATTTCGTCTCAGTCATTTTCAAGAGTGTCGTGAGCCAGCACCTGCCTGCCAAGGACCTGCACACTCGCTTCCGGGTGGTGCCCACCACCTGCGCCTAGGGCAGGGAGCCCCAGTCTCAGCTGCTGGCAGCTCTGCTAAAGAGCAGAGGGCGACACGCAGAGACCATCCTGGCAGCATGTCAGACTGGGCGTGCAGAGGCCTGAAGATAAGCGATGTTTCTAAAGCTTGCTTGAACTCACGAGGAAGTGAGAACGCCAGAGTCAGGAAAACATGACTCCAAGACGGAAGCGAGGGCAGGCACTGGCGTCGGCCCCCAGGCGCCCACTGGCCCAGCGTGGCCTTCAGCCTGGGCTTCCGGGACCAGAAGCTGGGGTCGGGGAGCAGAGATGGGGGGCAGGGGGCGGCAGGCAAGGGAGGAGAGCCTGCAGGGTGGTGGGTCGCCTCCGTGATGCTCTTCACGCATCCAGGGTCCCAAGATCAACCTGTCCAGCAGACAAGCTGGAAAAGACCCAGGACACACACCTACCTGGGCCTGAGGTCTCAGTGGATACGGGAAAGGCTGTGTGTGTTGTGGGGAGTCGGGGGAACTTCCTGCTAAGGATTCCCACTCATAATCTCTCATTTGTGAAGGTTTGGGGGTTGGGATTTATACTGTGTGCAGTAAAAATAATTTATTTAAAGTGTTCCTGGGTTGGGAGTATTCCCAGACACTTGGGGCTCCACCCACAAAACCTTTGTCAGAAAACCACACTTTAAACACAAACTCAAAGAATTTCTATAAATGGACTTCAGTGAGTTTGACCTCGCAAACAAGATTCAAAACCATCCATGAAGTATGGCATCCCGAGTAAGCATCAGCAGGAAGGCAAGCAGCAGCAACAGGTGTGGTCGCCCGCCTCGCCGATAAGGAGAACGCCACAGACAGGATTCTTCTGACACGCAGGTTTATTGTTACAGCTCTCTTAGGAAGTGGCGAGAGGGCCCCGATGCAGGGAAAGCAGTTGCTTATATAGCCCAGAGGGGAGGCGTGTCAACCTCTGATTGGCTCATAACGTCAACCTCTGATTGGCTCATAACGTCAACCTCTGATTGGCTCATAACGTCAACCTCTGATTGGCTCATAACGGAATAACCTCTGATTGGCTCATAACGTCAACCTCTGATTGGCTCATAACGTCAACCTCTGATTGGCTCATAAAGTCAACCTCTGATTGGCTCATAACAGAACACTGTTAGAATCCCTAAGTAGCATATCTGCCTACATATATGCGAAGAACCAGGAAGCAGGAAACTGGCGCCATCCTGCAATGGCGGCTGTGGCTCCCGACAGAATTATATCATGCTGTTGTGCAAAAATCATATGAATCTTACTTGTGTTGAATTAGTTCATAGTGCTTTTCAGGTTTATATCCTTCTCCTTCTCTGTATGTTCCTTCTATTAGTTTTTGAAAGTTTGATGCTGAAACTCTAACTAAAAATCTTAATTTTCTATTTAAAAATAATTATATTGTAGAACTATAACTTTGTTCTATATTTTCCAAGTTCCCTATAAATGTGTTATCATACTTTCATAATTTAAAAGAGAAAAAAGTAAAAACACCTGATATAGAGTTGAAATTTTTGATTTCTGCCTACTCATCACTTTATTCAGAGTCTCTTGTACTCTTGTCTTTTGTTTCTTGTAGAAGAGCTCCTTCCTACATTTCTTGTAAGGCAGGTATAATGTTGAACTCCTTCAGCTTTTCTTTGATGGGAAAGTATTTGTCCTTCATACATGCATAACTTTGCTTGCTAGAGGGTCTTTGGCTGACAGTGCTTTATCTTTGAGAATTTTGAGCTTTTCATTTCACTATTGCCTGGGCTGTGGCATCTGCTCATTTCCTAGTGGTGCTGCCTTTGTCAGTTACCATATGTTTTTTTCCTGGCTGCCTCTAAATTTCATGATTGACTTTTGAAAGTTTTAATATATTGTGTTTTGGAGAAGTATTTTTGCACGAAAGTGATTATGTGTTCTTATAGGTTCATGGACTTGTATATCCAATTCCTTTTGGGGATTGGGAAGTTTCTTTAGACAAACTATGCTTCCTTCTCAGTTGCCTTTCCTAGAAGAGTCAGATAGTTCTTACAGAGTTTCTTCTTTTTTAAAAATATTTTACTTATTTATTATTGAAGAGTATTTTATTTACAGTGTTAGTTTCTGCTATACAGCATTGTGAATCAGCTATACATATGTCCACACTTTTTCAGATTGTTTCCTCTTATTAGGTCATTACACAGTATCAAGTACAGTTCCCTGTGCTATATATATTATAGAAAGGGCCTTATTAGTAATCTATTTTATATGTAGTGGTGTATATATGTCAGTCCCAATCTCCCATTTATCCCTGCCCTCCCACTTTCTCTCTTGGTAAATCATAAGTTTGTTTTTTACATCTGTGACTCTCTTTCTGCTTTGTGAATAAGCTCATTTATACTTTTTTTTTAGAGTCCACATATAAGCAGTGTCGTGGTATTTGTCTTTCTGTGGTCTCACTCAGTATGACAACCTCTAGGTCTACCCATGTTGCTGCAAAGGGCATTATTTCTTTTTTCTTTTTTTGATGACCTGTTCCTCTGCTGGTCCATTTGAAGTAGCAAACATCTTTCTTCTTTAGGTAGTTTTTGGTTTGTTTTTTTTTTTTTTTTTTTTTTTTTAGTTTGTTTTGATTCTAAAGATGCGACAGTTTAGAAATTGGAGTCCTTTCTTTTGTTTGCCAGTGGGTGGTACTATAACACAAACTTTGTTTTTCTTAACCTTAGCTGCCTCTGGTTATGTTTGAGCCTTGGCGCTTTGCACCTCAGTCATAGGTGCTGCCCGTTGACGTTGTTGGTGTGTTGCTGCTGTGGGATTGCTGGCATTGCTGCCTGGGACGCTGGGATGGAGACTGCTTCTGCTGTGTCCAGGATCTCTGAAGCCACAGGCCCTGCCGCAGGTGGGGAGGAGCTGGGGCAAGGTTGCCCTTGGCTGTGTCTGGGATTGCTGTCTTTGCAGGCAGCACAGCTCTGGGCAAGGAGTCAGAGGTGTGGGTGCCTCCGCACCTGAAGGAATGGTGTCATAGGCCCCTCTGCCGCTGCTGTCCAGTTATCTGTGACCACGAGAGCCACGGAGGCCAGGAGGCAGGGGTCACACGTGCGACTCTGCTGCTGCTACTCGCTTCCCTAGGGCTGTGGGCGCAGCCGCTGCGACCAAGTAGCTGGAATGGCAGGCACTGCCTTTGCATTCTTCTGGTCTGTTTCCTCTGAGTGTCCCAGTCTGCCCACCTTTAGGTGTACAGATGTGTGGAACGCTGGCATTGCAGTGTGTTGGGCAGGTACCTTTGTTGAGTGCAGATGTTTAGTGGTTGCAGATTAAAGGGGAGAGAGAGGGAGCCTCTCACTTCATCACCATGCTCTCAGTATCACTTCTTACTGGCGCTGTTAATCCCGATCATTCGCTTACTCTTCTAGCTTTCTCCACTGTTACGTTGTTTTTCCTTTATTGATTCTAAGACTGGGGTTGTTTGTTTTTATCTTTTCAGAGTCTCGATTTTTCTAATGGAATTTCCAGAGTGATATTTCACATAGTCTGTCAGTTGTCTTAAAGTTCAGTTCAGTCCAGTCACTCAGTCGTGTCCGACTCTTTGCAGCCCCATAAATTGCAGCACACCAGGCCTCCCTGTTCATCACCAACTCACGGAGTTCACTCAGACTCAATGTCCATCGAGTCCGTGATGCCATCCAGCCATCTCATCCTCTGTCGTCCCCTTCTCCTCCTGCCCCCAATCCCTCCCACCATCAGGGTCTTTTCCAGTGAGTCAACTCTTCTCATGAGGCGGCCAAAGTACTGGAGTTTCAGCTTTAGCATCATTAATTCCAAAGAAATCCCAGGGCTGATCTCCTTCAGAATGGACTGGTTGGATCTCCTTGCAGGCCAAGGGAGTCTCAAGAGTCTTCTCCAACACCACAATTCAAAAGCATAAATTTTTCAGCACTCAGCCTTCTTCACAGTCCAACTCTCACATCCATACATGACCACTGGAAAAACCACAGCCTTGACTAGGTGGACCTTAGTCGGCAAAGTAATGTCTCTGCTTTTGAATATACTATCTAGGTTGGTCATAACTTTTTTTCCAAGGAGTAAGCATCTTTTAATTTCATGGCTGCAGTCACCATCTGCAGTGATTTTGGAGCCGAAAAAAATAAAGTCTGACACGATTTCCACTGTTTCCCCTTCTATTTTCCCATGAAGTGATGGGACCGGATGCCATGGTCTTCGTTTTCTGAATGTTGAGCTTTAAGCCAACTATTTCACTCTCCTCTTTCACTTTCATCAAGAGGCTTTTTAGCTCCTCTTCACTTTCTGCCATAAGGGTGGTGTCATCTGCATATCTGAGGTTATTGATATTTCTCCTGGCAATCTTGATTCCAGCTTGTGTTTCTTCCAGTCCAGTGTTTCTCGTGATGTACTCTGCATAGAAGTTAAATAAGCAGGGTGACAATATACAACCTTGACGTACACCTTTTCCTATTTGGAACCAGTCTGTTGTTCCATATCCAGTTCTAACTGTTGCTTCCTGACCTGCATACAGCTTTCTCAAGAGGCAGGTTAGGTGGTCAGGTGGTCTGGTATTCCCATCTCTTTCAGAATTTCCCACAGTTTCTTGTGATCCACACCGTCAAAGGCTTTGGCATAGTCAGTAAAACAGAAGTAGATGTTTTTCTGGAACTCTCTTGCTTTTTCCATGATCCAGCAGATATTGGCAATTTGATCTCTGGTTTCTCTGCCTTTTCGAAAACCAGCTTGAACATCAGGGAGTTCACAGTTCATGGATTGCTGAAGCCGGGCTTGGAGAATTTTGAACATTACTTTACTAGCGTGTGAGATGAGTGCAATTGTGCAGTAGTTTGAACATTATTTGCATTGCCTTTCTTTGGAATTTGAATGAAAACGGACCTTTTCCAGTCCTGTGGCCACTGCTGAGTTTTCCCAATTTGCTGGCATATTGAGTGCAGCACTTTCACAGCATCATTTTTTAGGATTTGAAATAGGTCCACTGGAATTCCCTCACCTCCACTAGCTTTGTTCGTAGTGATGCTTTCTAAGGCTCACTTGACTTCACATTCCAAGATGTCTGGCTCTAGATTAGTGATCACATCATCATGATTATCTGTATCTTAAGGATCTTTTTTGTACAGTTCTTCCATGTATTCTTGCCACTTCTTCTTAATATCTTCTGCTTCTGTTACATCCATACCACTTCTGTCCTTTATCGAGCCCATCTTTGCATGAAATGTTCCCTTGGTATGTCTAATTTTCTTGAAGAGATCTCTAGTCTTTCCCATTCTGTTGTTTTCCTCTATTTCTTTGCACTGATCTCTGAGGAAGGCTTTCTTATCTCTCCTTGCTATTCTTTGGAACTCTGCATTCAAATGGATGTATCTTTTCTTTTCTCCTTTTCACTTCCCTTCTTTTCACAGCTATTTGTAAGGCCTCCTCAGACAGCCATTTTGCTTTTTTGCATTTCTTTTTCTTGGGGATGATCTTGATTCCTGTCTCCTGTACAGTGGCATGAACCTCATTCCATAGTTCATCAGGCACTCTATCAGAGCTAGGCGCTTAAATCTATTTCTCACTTCCACTGTATTATCGTAAGGGATTAAAGTAGAGGCTTATTCTGTACAGACTGATTTTCAGTGTAGGTGGTTAAGTACTTCCATCAGGTGGTGGTGGTGCAGTCACTGAGTTGTGTCCTACTCTTATGACCCCATGGACTATATCCTGCTAAGCTCCCCTTCCATTACATTTTCCAGGCAAGAATACTGGAGTACATTTCCATTTCCTTCTCCAGGGGATCTTCCCGACCCAGGATCCAGCCCAGGTCTATGATGGGATAGATTGACTGAGTTGAAAACTGGGTCTTACTCTGATGGCTGGGGCCATGCTTAGTAAATCTTTAATCCAATATTCTATTGATGGGTGGAGCTGTGTTCCCTCCCTGCTATTTACCTGGGCTCAGATGGGAAAGCATCTGCCTGCAATGTAGGAAACCCAGGTTTGATCCCTGGGTGGGGAAGATCCCTGGAGAAGGAAATGGCAGCTCCCGCCAGTACTCTTGCCTGGAAAATTTCATGGACGGAGGAGCCTGGTAGGCTACAGTCCACGGGGATCGCAAAGAGTTGGACACAACTGAGTGACTTCACTTTCACTTTCAAACTATGGTTGTCAACCTCTGATTGGCTCATAACGTCAACCTCTGATTGGCTCATAACGGAACACTGTTAGAATCCCTAATTAGCATATCTGCCTACATATATGCGAAGAACCAGGAAGCAGGAAACCGGCGCCATCCTGCAATGGCGGCTGCGGCTCCCGACAAACAGGCCCACCAGGACATGAGACACTGGCGCGGTCCGATATGAAATCTTCAAAAGGACATTCAGTACTTCTGAAGGAAGTTGTTGGGGAAAATAAAGGCAAATTTGTAAAGAGAGAATAGTAAAATAAACAACAACAACAACAAAATAAAAACGGTCAGGCAGATTTTTAAAAACTGACCTTTAAGAAATAAAAATGGCTGAATTAAAAATTCAACAGAAGTTCACAAAAACAGGTTAGATGCAGCCAAAGAGAAAATTACTAAATCAGACCACAGAAGTGGAGGCATCTCGCAGAATGCAGCTCAGGGAGAAAAGAGGTGGGAAACGGAAAAGAGGCGTCAAGAGGCGCGGGGAAGAGCTCGGCAAGCCCCCGCCGCGCTGCCTCGGGCAGGGCCGGCGTCCAGCGTCCAGAGGAGGCCCGCGGCCACCTCTCCCGCAGTGGCCTTGTCTCCAGCACAGGCTTGGTGCTTTCTTAACATCGTCTTCTCTGCTCACTCATCCATTTTTGCATATCGTCCTTTTTCCTTAGAGCCTTTAACGCATTAACCATAGTCGTTTTGAATCCCCTGATGTCTGAATAATTCTGCCGTCTGTTACGGTTGGGTCTGTTGCTGAAGGTCACATGGTCTCTTCAGACAGTGAGTTAGAAACACCCTCTATCGCGCTTTGCAGTCTTCTGCTGAAAGCCTGACCTGTTTGGAGGGGGTAACAGGGCCCAGGTAGCCAGGCCTCGAGCGAGGCTTGGTGCTCTAGCTCAGCAGCGGGGCTGGGACTAATGCTGGCTCTGCCGCGGGCACTGGACGGACGGCCTCGGCCTCGGGCACTGGATGGACAGCCTCAGCCGCGGGCACTGGACAGACGGCCTCGGCCGCGGGTACTGGATGCTCCCGGTTCTCTAGCATCCTTTTTTTGCTTCCCCTGTTGACTTGGCCTCTCTGAGTCCTGCTCCTTAGGGAGACCCCGTGTCTTCTCCAGAGTCCACCGTTATTCCAGCGGGTCTTTTCAGGGACGGGGAGCGCTCTGTAACCTTCCAAGCGAGGTCAGTCTCTGCCCGGCCCTGTGGCTGCGGGTGTGTGCCCCCACCCCTGACCCCCATGTCTCTCATGTTTGCTTCCTCGGCCCCAGAGCTTCCTGATGCAACTGTCTGGGTCTGGCCCCTTGCCTGCGGTTGGCTTGCTTCTTTTCTCTCCCAAGGCGGAACGGGGAGGCTGGAGGGGACTGGAGTGCGAGGAAGCCGGTTCCCCAGGCGGCCCTGCTGAGGACACGGCCTCCAGCACCGTCTTCCCCTGGGCCGTCACTGTGGGGAGACTCCGTGAGTTCACACCCTCACACCTCTGCACCCACTGCGGGACCTTTCTCAGATCTCCCGAGAACCTGGCCAGGTTTCCGGAGGAAACGTCCAGGGAGGTGCTGGGGACCCCCTAACACTGTGGCTCCCAGGAATCCCTCACAGTCGGGTGGGTCCACACTCAGCTCGTCAAAGTCTCCACAGAAGCGTTTCTCCCGCCCGCGGCTCCGGCGGCGTCCGCTCCGGGCAAGCGGCTCTCAGGCTCCTTCATTCGCGTCCGGCTCTCTCTCCAGACTCCGGGGCGGCAGCTTGCTTCGTGACTTCCCTTCTCTTCTGAGAAAAGTCTTCGATGTCCAGTTTGCCTGCTTTCTTCCCTGCTGTAAAGGCAGCAGTGGTGAGTTCCAAGCTCTTCACGCGCTGGAGCTGAACCTGACATCCTGCTCTCTGTTTACCTTTATATTTTGCCCGGAGTGTTTCCCTGTATCTCTCGCAGGATCCGTCCAGCTGGAGCTGTGCTGGGTAAAAGAAGTGGGGCTTGATTGACAACTTTTCAAACTATCAGCTTTTCTCCCTTCAGAACAAATTCAAGGCCAGCCTCCTCCGGCTCGCCACCAGAGTGCGTCAGGCGGGGCCTGATGGCTTGCGTGGGGACCTGTCATTCTCCAGTGCTGCGGGCGGAGAAGCCTCCAGCTGGCCTGGTGCTCCTGGACGCTCGTGCGCCCTGAGCCCTTGCTCGGGCTCCCAGGCCCGGGGCGTCCCTGCCCTCTGTAGACTCTTCTTTCTCCTTTTCCCGGTGCCCGTCTGCCCCGGACGTACCTGGTAATACGTCCTGCACTTTGGGCCGCTGGCCTGGAGTGTGATCCTCCCACCAGGAGCTGGGGTGGGGGACACAGAGCCAGCCCTGAGAGCGGGCACCTGCATGGACCCGCCGTCGCCCTCAGAGGACGACAGGGTGCCAGGCGCACGAGTCCTTGCGTGGCTGCCTGGTGCTGGGCCTGCCAGCCCCCGGTCATGTCCTTTACCATCAGGCGAGCTCGTCTCCGACCTCCATCAGGGATGCAGGAACGTTTCTCTGCACAGGGCTTCCATTCTGCGGGCCCCACGGGCTCCCCTCACCCGCCGCCAGTCCTCTGCCCCTGCCCTCTCCATCCTGCACTCAGGCGCCCGGCATCCATCGGTGAGGGCCCCGCCGGCGCATCTCCCGGGCAGGCAGGTCGTCGATGTCTCGCCATTGCTCCGTCCTGAGAGCCGGGGCCCGGGCAGCTCTCCCACAGCCAGGCGCAGCCTGGACTCGCCCGAGACCCCCGCCCTGGCAGCCCTGTGACCTGGCACACAGCTTGAAGGCCACCGCTTGCCAGAGCAACGAGGGCTCCCAGGCCGGGTGGTCTCGACTCACAGCGACTCAGCCTGAAAATACTGCCCCACGAGCGGGCAGAGCCTGTCCCTACGATGCACCTTAAGCCAAGGCTAGAGAAGCAAGCTGCTGGGGACGGCCCCGGGCGCAGCCCTCGCTCAGGAGAGTGAGAGAAGGAACGCACGCCCGTCTTGCTGAATTGCATGCGGGCCACCCCAGCAGAAACTCTGCAGATTCCATGGAAACGTGCAAGAGTTACATGAGATGGGCAGGCTGGGACACGGGGCCGCCTGCACCCTGAGCGCAGCGTGCCGCCCGCAGACTTCCTGGAGGAGGGTGTGTAGGCGGGCCCCTAGCTGCTCATTCAGCAGATGCCCCCTGAGCACCTTCCACGCGCCAGACGCCGCTCTGTACGCCAAGGGTGCAGCACGGAAAGAAATGCTGACGAGGCTCTCTGCTTACATGGAGCTTGCATCTTAGTGGGGACAGCAGAAAATTTACTCGTAAATGAAATTTTTTCCAGGTGACGATCAAGCTGCAAAGGGAAATAAAGAGGGATGAGAGGCAGGGAGGGATGGGGAACACAGCGAGCTTCCCAAGAGGGTGGCACCCACCGCAGGGACCCCACTGCAGGGACACAGGCACAGTCTGGTGCCATCACCAGAGGGTGGCACCCACCGCAGGGACCCCACTGCAGGGACACAGGCACAGTCTGGTGCCATCACCAGAGGGTGGCACCCACCGCAGGGACCCCACTGCAGGGACACAGGTGCAGTCTGGTGCCGTCACCGAAGCTGCCGAGGTCACTGGCTGCGGTCATCCTCCAGGAGCATGCTTGGCCCACGGCCCTGAGCTGCAGGACCGTCCAGGCACCTGGCACCTGCCTGTCTACCTCGTGCATGCACAGCGGGTACCATTGCTTCTGAGGGTGGAACCCGGGCCTTGTACACCTGGGCACCTGCCCGCCGGTTCATGGGTGGGAATCTGCAGGGGCCTGGGGCTGAAGGTAGAAAAGCTCTGCAGAGATGGGTGTGGCTGGGTGGGACGTGGTGTGTGTGGGGGAAAGGGCAGCTCTGAGAACCAGGAAACACAACACGCTTGCAGAGGACAGACAGCAGGCGCGGCCCAGCCCAGGGGCCCTCAGGGACTGACAGAGCCCGCAGAGGGCACCTGCCGACTTTGACCTTGCCCTGCAAGCCCCACCCGAAGTCAGATCTGGCCAAGGCCCTAGCCGACAGTTGCCTGTGTGACGGGCGGACACCTGCCCCTACCTGGCCTGAGCTTGGGGAGCTCCCGCAGGGCTCTATCAGGGCACCTGGCACCCAGCGCGTGCTCCAGAGAGCTGCCTGGAATGAGGGTGTGTCTTCCCACGGTCAGTCACAGGATTCCTTCGTGAGACTCAGCACGGCTGGAGGAGATCCCTGAGTGTGGCAGAGTGGGGAGAAGGCAGAACTCTGCCCGGAGACACAGAGACTCCACCCCTTTGCCCGGCTCCTCCCACTCCCGAGCCCCACAGCCATCAAGCTGCCAAGTGTCCAAGGGCAGAAAGCTGAAGATCCAGATCTTTCCACGGAGAGGAAACTCAGGCTCAGAGAGGGTCGGCTCTCGCCTGAGGTCACACAGCAAGCCCACCGTCTGAACCCGTGGCTCAATACCACCTCTCCTGGGTGTCAGGCCAAGCCGCTTCCCCGGGACAGGCATCAGCTGATTCTTAGGAAAGCGGGCGTCCCTTGGGTGCTGGTGGAGCTGAAAGGAGAGGACGTAGGCAAGCGCTTCCAGGGCACGCCCTGCTCCACGCAGGTCCTCTCTTATCTCTCCTCCAGAGGAACTGGGGAGGAGCCGCAGGCTTGGAGCTCTGGGTGCCCTGACCCCTGGCATGCTGCCTGGCAACATTGGGCTGTGAGGGCCCTTCCCGGGGCGGCAGAGCACCTCCAGTGGGGTGGGCAGTGCCTTGCTGGTCTGGGGGCAAAGGACAACCATGCGCCCCCAGCCTTGGGCCCCCGGCCTCCACGTGCTTTTCCTGGGCCCTGCAGACAGAAGAGTGAGGAGGCCGCCACGGGCCGCTGGCTCCCCGCTGGGCCTCGCCAGGGCCACGCACGACTCTCCGCCTCACTGGGCAGCGGCTGAGCAGCCACTCCACCTGCCCCAGCACGGTGACCCAGACAGCCTTCTTAGCCGGCTGACTAGAGCCCAGGGGCCGGGCCAGAGGCGCCCTGCTCAGGCCTGTGTGCAGCTGCCTGTGGGAGCGCTCTGCAGGGAGAGCCCCGTGGTGTCCGCCACAGCGCTCGCCCAGATGTATTTTTAATTTTTTTCCCCAAGCACATGGCTTGCAGGATCTTAGTCCCCCGGCCAGTGGGGACGGAACCCAGCCCACAACGCTGAAAGTACCGAGTCCTAAGCACTGGCGTGCATGCTAAGTCGCTTCAGTCGTGTCCGACCCTGTGCAACCCCACGGACTGTAGCCGGCCAGGCTCCTCTGTCCATGGGATTCTTCAGGCAAGAAAACTGGAGGGGGTGGCCAGGCCCTCCTCCAGGGGATCCTCCCGACCCAGGGATCAAACCCACGTCTCTTCTGTCTGCTACATGGGCAGGGGCTTCTTTACCACTAGGGCCCCCTGGGAAGCCTCTTAACCACGGGGCCACCAGGCAGCTCCTCGTCTTTCACACCAGCTTCTATCGTTCCTCCAGGAGAGGCTCCCTTCCTTGCTGGCGCTCCTCCTAGGGTCAGGCCTGCTGCCTGGCGGCCTCTTAGAAGCCACAGGTTCAGCACCTGCTGGGCGGACAGCGCCAGGCCTGGGAATCCGTCTCTCTGAGCCGGGGTTGGAATTTGTCCTGTGGGGTGTAAGGCCTCCCTCACGGGCTGGGCACAGCGGAAGCAAGCCCTTCAGGCCCCGTGACCTGGTGCACTGTCCAAGGGCAGGTGCAGGAGACAGCCCATGAGAAGCCCAGAAGCTAGACCAGGGGCCACAGCATGGAGCACAGGAGGGGCCGCATTCCAGACTCCGGCACGGAGCCTCCAATTTCTCATCTGGGAAATACACACGGTAGCTTCTCTCCTTCCAGTCTCTGCAGCAAAACAGCCCAGGAAGCGTCACCCCGAGCTGGCTGGGCCCCTGGGGCCTCAGACAAGCTTTTGTAAAGCTTGACTTTTCCTGACCTGATTTTCGGATCTCCTCAGCTCTGACAGTGTCCAATAAATAACTCCGTGCTGCGTGAGTGATGGCAAACCCTGGAACAGCTTTAATTTTGCAGAGCAATAAATTAAATGCAATGCTTGCCGTGTGTGTACGATTAAACTCTTTTTTATAGCATGGTATGTCACTTTATGATGGGACCACTGCACCTCTTGGAATTCCTGGCAGAGTCCTCCGAAGGCAGGCAGCTCCTCTAGGCCTGGACCCTGGCCATGTGGGCACCGAGGCCTCTGAAGGACTTAGTCCTTGGGAAGCGCAGTCTGGGACACAAGATCCAGGAAGCTGAGCTGGAAACGGCACGGGTTCCTCCAGCCTGTAGGTGGTGCTGCAGGCAATTTCCCCCTGACTTCCCCATCATGAGGTTCCTACCAGTATTTTCCTCTGTTTTCCGTTTTGTTCCGTGTTCCTCCTCCTTGGTGGCCTTCTTAAGAATTAAGCGTTTTTGGTTGCTTATTTTGGACTTTCCGGTAGCTCGGCTGGTGAAGAATTGGCCTGCAATGGAGGAGACCATGGTCCGATTCCTGGATTGGGAATATCCCCTGGAGAAGGGACAGGCTTCCCACTCCAATATTCTTGTGCCTCAGATGGCAAAGAGTCCGCCTGCAACGCAGGAGACCTGGGTTTGATCCCTGGGTTGGGAAGATCCTCTGGAGGAGGGCATAGCAACCCACTCCAGTATTCTGGCCTGGAGAACCCCCATGGACAGAGGAGCCTGGCAGGCTGTGTATGCTCTATGCAGCCACAAAGAGAGGACACGACCGAGTGACTAGGCACACACACCTTGCTCATCTCTCCTCCCCTACTGATTTGGAAGCTACGCATCCTGCTTGCATTCTTTTAGTGACTACCCATGCTTAATATGCTTATATACAAAGACAGGACTTGCCCAAAGGACAAGTTCTGTATGATTCCACTCATATGAATGAGGTCCCTGTGTGCGTGTTCAGTCAAGTCCAGCTCTTTGTGAACCCACGGACTGGAGCCTGCCATGCTCCTCTGTCCATGGAATTTTTTAGCCAAGAACACTGGAGCGGCTCGCCATTTCCTACTCCAGAGGAGCTTCCCAACCCAGGCATCGAGCCAGGGTCTCCTGTGCCTTCTGCATTGCAGGTGGATTCTTCACCACTGAGCCACATGAGAAGCCCCTGAATGAGGTCCCTAGAGGAGTTAAATTCATAGAGACACACGTATAACCATGGTTGCCAGGAGCTGAAGGAGGGGCAAATGGGGCGTTTGCATTTGATGGGCTTGGAGTCTCAGTTTGGGGAGATGAGAAGTTCTGGTGGACAGTGGTAATGGTTACACACCCAAGCGAACACAGATAACGTGCTGAACTTTACTCTTGACGTGGCTCAAGCAGTAGATGGTACGCTACGTGTGTCTTACCACAGTAAGAATAAAGGCGAACCGAAGCTCTCAGACATTCTATACAGAAGAGAAACAAATGTGTAAGAATGAAAAGAGGGAAGATCACTGTCTATAGGTGATGTAATTGTTCAAAAGCAAAACAAAGCAAAAAAGTATATATATATATAATAAGAACATTTAGCAGATTTGCTGGATGCAAAAGTCAACATTCCAAACTCAATTGCATTTCCATACACCTGTCTCTTATACACATCTAGATGTGTATAAGAGACAGATTCTTAGGAACTCAGCCTTCTTCACAGTCCAACTCTCACATCCATACATGACCACAGGAAAAACCATAGCCTTGACCAGATGGACCTTAGTCGGCAGAGTAATGTCTCTGCTCTTGAATATGCTGTCTAGGTTAGTCATAACTTTTCTTCCAAGGAGTAAGTGTCTTTTAATTTCCTGGCTGCAATTACCATCTGCAGTGA
>SJYC01122724.1:0-13266 GCA_006408675.1 Madoqua kirkii | reverse complement strand
TAAACACTTCACAGGAAAATTATTAACTCTTTTTTTTAAAGACATTACAGAAAATCTAAGTATAAGGAAAGATATGCTGTATATTTGTTAAAGATGTCAAATTTCCCAAAACTGATAAGATTTAATACAATTACACACACACACACAAATCCCAAGAAGTTTTTTCATGGAACTTGGCAAATGAGTTTTCAATTTTATGTATGAGCATATGACTGAGATCAGCTAGACAGTCCTGGAGAAGAGACGGAAGCTGGGGAGCTGGCCCCACCAAACGTCGATAATTATGACAAGCTAAGGCCACAGGCCGTCTGGCGTAGACTCTGGGGGGACAAGAGGGCCGTAGAGGAGAACAAGAGCAGAAGCGAACACACACTTGTGGAAACTCGAAGACAGTTTGCGAGGAGTGAGCAGTGCAGACGGATGAACAAAGACGGAGTTTTCGTGAGATACTGGGAAACTGGCTCAACCCCTACCTCACATCATAGTTAGAAATAAACTTCCGGTGATTAAGGACAAAAGATGAAAAGCGTAACTGAAAAGGCTATGGGGTATAAAGTTATTTCTCAAGCAAGAGCAAACAACAAAGGGAAAATCTGACTATATTAAAATTATTATTAAAATTTTAAACTATATTAAAATTAAGAAAATTCCTTAAAAGAAACCATAAAGAACGTGAAAAGAGAAGTCACAGACTGGCATAAAATATCTGCAACACGTCTAACTGACAAGAGGCAGCACACAAAACCAGTGAGGGACGCCTGTGACTCAATACGACAAGGCACACGGTCTCACGGGGAAAGATGGTCAAGATGTAGGAGCGAGCGTCTCCCAGAAACAGAAACACGCAGGCTCATGAGTATCTGGAGAAGCCCAGAATCACCAGCAGATACGCCTCTTTAAAATCCTGCAGGGGATTCTGTGTCAGATCACAGGCTGAGCCTGTGCATCTCATTATCTTCCCTCCAAAACTTCCCCTAAAACTATAGCAATGAGTATTTCTTATGACATAAATCATTAGGGACAAAAGGACACAAAGGAGACAAAAACAACCGGATTCTGGAAGCTGGAACAAGTGGTAACTGCCTTAGCAGACTAGAGGAAGATAAATTCTAGGCTAACAAGGGAAAAAACTGTGACTTAACCTGGTTTGTTCCCAAGACTGTTCAAATATTCAGGAAGTGGTGGTAGCAGGTGTTTCTGCAGCTAGAGATGCAGAGGGGGTGGCAGGGCCCGACCAAAGGGAGAGGAAGGCAGTGCCAGGGCACAGCAATTAAGGACGCGGCCTCAAAGCCACGGGGAAATGCAAACCAAGGCCACACGGAGATATCTCCACACGTGCAGCAGAACATCCGAAACAGAAAACAACGCCCAAACGCAGGCAGACTGCTGGGCGCCGGGCCTCCCATACACTGCTGAGGGGAATATGAGACGGTAAAATCACGCTGGAAAATGACCTGCGGCTTCTTACACAAACAGACATCCACTTACCACACGACCTAGCTGTTGCGCTCCTGGGCATTTGTCCTGGATGAATGAAAACTGATGTTTGTGCAAAAAAATCTGTTCAGAATTGTTCACAGCAGCTGTATGCATCAGAGCCAACAGCTCAGTTCAGTTCAGTTCAGCCGTTCAGTCGTGTCCGACTCTTTGCGACCCCATGAATCGCAGCACGCCAGGCCTCCCTGTCCATCACCAACTCCCGGCGTTCAGACTCACATTCATCGAGTCCATGATGCCATCCAGCCATCTCATCCTCGGTCGTCCCCTTCTCCTCCTGCCCTCAATCCCTTCCAGCATCAGCATCTTATCCAATGAGTCAGCTCTTCGCATGAGGTGGCCCAAGTACTGGAGTTTCAGCTTTAGCATCAGTCCTTCCAAGGAAATCCCAGGGCTGATCTCCTTCAAAATGGACTGGTTGGATCTCCTTGCATCTCAAGAGTCTTCTCCAGCAACTAGAATAAGCTAAATGACCCCCAGCAGGTGAGTGTTTAAACACCACGGACAGCCGTGGAATAGCGCCAGAAAGAAAGGTCAGCTTCAAGGTTCACATGCTGTCCGATTCCATTTATGTAGTCTTGTAGAAATGGCAGAATCATATGGATGAAAAATAGATGGTTGGTTGCCAGGAGTTAGGGATGGTCGTCGGGGGGGCGGTGGACGGAAGGCTTGACTTTAAAGAGGAGACATGAGGGAGATTTCGTGGTAGGGGAAAGTCTGTACCTTGATGATGGTGCAGTGAAGGGCACGTTTGGAGACCAAGAAAACAATGACCTCGGCCTTTAGAACAGCAGCAGGGAAACAAGAGAACAGTGGAGCAATGCCTTCCTGATTCTGAAGGAAACTGATTTCCAACCCACATTTCCATATCCAAACCCACTGGCAATCAACTCCACGGACAGAATAAAATTATTTTCAGAGACAACGTAAAGAAGGCGACTGCCGAAAACTGATGCTTTTGAATTGCGGCGCTAGAGAAGACTCTCTCTCTGTCTCTCTCTCTCTCTCTGTCTCTCTCTCTCTCTCTGTCTCTCTCTCTATCTCTGTCTCTCTTTTTGGAGAAGACTCTTGAGAGTCCCTTGGACTGCAAGGAGGTCAAACTGTTCCCTCCTAAAGGAAATCAACCCTGAATAATGGAAGAACCAATGCTGAAGCTGAAGGTTCGATACTTTGGCCATCTGATGTGAAGAGTCAGCTGACTGGAAAAGACTCTGATGTTTGGAAAGACTGAAGGCAAAGGAGAAGAGGGCGACAGAGAATGAGGTGGTTATACAGCGTCAGCAACTCGATGGACATGGATTTGAGCAAACTCCGGGAGACAGCAGAGGAGAGAGACTGGCGTGCTGCAGTCCCTGAGGCCACTAAGAGCCAGACACGACCTCATGGCTGAACAGCAACAAGAGAAACACGCGTCTCAAGCAACTTACCCGCTGTGTGTCTTCCCTCAATAAATCACACACGGGTATGGGAGTAAACAAGGAAACCACAGGATCCAGAAAACAGAGGTAAAGGCACTCTCAGGACATTCAGGGCAACCAGTCTGCATCAGAAGAGCTTTTTCAGGAGACTAACACATTGACAGTTGCTATCATTATGATTTCTATGGAGGAACCAACTTTTTATGTTCACTTATAACCACAGGAGAATAAAGTGAAGTCGCTCAGTTGTGTCTGACGCTTTGTGACCCCATGGGCTGTAGACTACCAGGCTCCTCTGTCCATGGGATTTTCCAGGCAATAGTCCTGGAGTGGATTGCCATTTCCTTCTCCAGGGGATCTTCCCGACCCAGGGGTTGAACCTGGGTCTCTCACATTATCGACAGATGCTTTACTGTCTGAGCCACCAGGGAACCCCTGGTCCCCACCAAAACAGGACAGTAAACCAGGACGGCACCAATGGGATTCAGGAAACAGGCTCCCACCCAGGAGAAAGGCAAGACGCCAGGAGAAGCCAGTGCCGGGGTGCCACTCTCCTCTGCCCAGAGAGCGGGCAGGCGGAGCAGAGGAGAGAGAGAGCTCTAAGCAGAGCACCTCCAGGAACAGCTGACACGGGGAAGGGCATCGAAAGGGTATCGGGAAGCGCAGGAAGAATGAGCAACAAATATCCAGCAAATGAAAAAGCGAGGCAACTAATAACTCCAGGAAACACAAACAGAAAGGAAGCAGCTGAAGTGTACTGTGAGGCTGAGCTAAGCTATGACCGTATAGATGGGCTGCGGTCTACATCAGCAGATTCCATTTGGTTCAACAAAAACTGTCGTATGGCTGTCTCGGGAAGAGTAGAGAGGGGAAGCAGAGGCGGGGTCAGAATGTGAGGGCTGAACCGTCAGGATGAAAAGTCATGCTCTCAAACTGTTAGCCACTCAGCTGCGTCTGACTCTTTTGCAACACTGTGCTCTTTTTGTAGCCTGCCATGAACAGGAAATCTTAAAAATGTATCTCTCAAACTGATTAATCAAAAAATAGAAGGATTGATGGGTAGATAAAATATAGAAAGACGGGGACCGTGAAAGCCAGAAAAGTTATTTAAAAGCTAATGATGGCTGGGTCTGGAGGGACCAGGGAAGGGGGGATCAGTGAGCTCCCGTGTTTTGCCTAAGATTTAACACGACAGCAGTCCCTGAGTTTGAATTTTCACCTTTTCCCGGGAAAGTAATGTGCAGCGTGACACTCACAGCGCTGGGCTGTGAGCTGGAGCCCCCAGTCGTCTGTGCCGTCACTGGGTACACAGCTGATACACGCACGGGCCTTGTGTTTATCACACTCAGTACGTGCTTAGTGAACTGCATGAGAAACCCAGGGTGCTGTGCTCAGTCGCTCAGTCCTGTCCGACTCTTTGTGACCACATAGACCGTATAGCCTGCCAGGCTCCCCTCTCTATGAGGATTCCCCAAGCAAGAATATGGGAGTGGGTAGACTATGCCTTCTCCAGGGGATCTTCCCAACCCAGAAATCAAGCCATGGTCTCCTCCATTGCAGGCAGATTTTTTACCAGCTGAGCTGCCAGGGGAGCGTGAAGAAACCCAAACTTTATTAGAAAAAATAGCCTTCATGTCAGATGATTTTGCCCAACTGTAGGCAAATGTTCTGAGCACGTTTAAGGTAGCTTAGGCTGAGCTATGTTCCGCAGAAGGTGAGGTGCATTTTGGACTTGTGTTTTCAACTTAGGATGGGTTTGTCATGAGAGGGAGTGACAGAGGATAAGATGGTTGGATGGCAACATCAACCCAGTGGACATGGGTCTGAGCAAACTGCAGGAGAGAATGAAGGACAGGGAAGCCTGGCGCGCTGCAGTTCCCGGGGCTGCAGAGTTGGACGCGACTGAGCGTCTGAAAACAGCAAACCCCGTGGGAAAGGAGGCTCCGCACACGCGCGGCCACTTTGTTCCGTTCACCGCAGGCAAGTTCTACAGCAGCCAATTGATGTACTGTATTTAACTTGCATTTATTTGTTAATTTAAAACAAAGCAACAAAATGCCATTTTACTACAACAAAATTCGCTCAAGTTAAAAAGGCGATTCCAGGTACTGGAGAGGATGTAGGGCAACAGGAGCTCTCAGCTGAGGGAGCCGGAGTCACAGCTACTTTGGAAAACCCTTCACCGTTCTGAGTAAAGGTGATCTGCGGAGAAGACAATGGCACCCCACTCCAGTACTCTTGCCTGGGAAATCCCATGGAGGGAGGAGCCTGGAAGGCTGCATGTAGTCCATGGGGTTGCTGAGGGTCAGACATGACTAAGCGACTTCACTTTCACTTTTCACTTCCATGCACTGGAGAAGGAAATGGCAACCCACTCCAGTGTTCTTGCCTGGAGAGTCCCAGGGGCGGGGGAGCCTGGTGGGCTGCCGTCTATGGGGTCGCACAGAGTTGGACACGACTGAGCGACTCAGCAGGAGCAGCAGCACATAATTCTGCGCCTGGTGACGTGTCTAGAGCAGTGCGCCCTAATCTCATCCACTTGTGCAGGAAGGGGCAGCATTACCTGAGCGTGGCGCCGTGGAGTAGGTGGGCCCAGCGGCTCCAGAACACTAGGGCCAGCCGGGAGAGCAGCCCAGGCTGCTCCAGGCCCGCTCAGCTGCTCACGCGCTGGCGGGGCTCCATCCCTCAGACGCATCTCCAGCCCAATCACCGCAGCCGGCAGCCTCCTCCAGAGAGCAGCACACGCGTGCTCCTGAACCAGGCTGATCACCGCAGGCCTGTGATGGCAAATAGCCCCGAGACGACATAAGCACCACCCACGAACAGCAGCGTCGACCGGCACACCGTGATGGAGCCACCCGCCGGCACAGCGAACAGCAGGCAAGCCTGTCGATGGCACCAGAGCATGAAGCAGACCGACCTCGCACGTGATGTTGACCGGAAGAAGCAAGATACAAAGGGCACATGTGAGGGAAGACTGTATTTATGCAAAGTTAAAAAGGCAGCTAAAACTGAGCTATATATTTCGGGGGACTACAAGTATAAATGGCAAACATGGCATAGAGAAGCAAGGGAGAGGCGGACGTGAATTCAAGCTCGTATTACCTGGGGAACGGGGGAGGGTGTGGAAGGCAGCGTGAGCAGCCTAGAGCAACCTGAGCTTGAAGGGAGATTTTCTTTTTCATCCTGAGTGGTGGCTACACAGGAGTTCACGTTATAATTATTTTTATAATCGCTGTCATTCTTACCACTCTTTAAAATTTTTCTCAGGGATATAATTCTAGGGCATGCATAGCTTCTGTGTGCATGCGTGTGCGTGTGTGTGTGTGCATGCATGTGTACGTGTGTGTGTGCATGTGTGAGTGCATGTTCACGTGCATGTGCGTGCGTGCATGTGTGTGGTGTGTGCGTGCATATGTGCGTGCATATGTGTGTGCATGCATGTACGTGTGTGCATGTGTGTGGTGGTGTGTGCGTGTGTGTGTGCGCACATGTGTGCGTGTGTGCATGTGTACGTGCATGTTGTGTGTTGTGTGTGTGTGCATGTGTGTGTGTGTTTGTGCACGTGTGTGTGTGCGTGTGTGTGTGCATGCATGTGCTCAGTCATACCCAACTCTTGTGATCCTGTGGACTGTAGCCCCCCAGGCCCCTTTGTCCGTGGGATTCTCTAGACAAGAATACTGGGGTGGGTTGCCATTTCCCACTCCAGGGGATCTTCGTCACCCAGGCATTGAACCCACATCTCTTGCGTCTCCTGCACTGGCAGGCAGATTCTTTACCAACTGTGCCACCTGGGAAGCCCCATGCATAGATCCTAGCTGCCACTAATATCTGTGCTCCCTTTCCTCTCAAGTAATAGAACCCTCAGTTTTTAGCTGAGCACATAGCCGCCAGGAATAAAGACTGAATTTCCCAGTCCTATCTGCAATACAATCAGTTCAGCCTTGTTCCTCTTACAATGGAAATAAGAGGAATTTGTGTGTATAACTCCTTGGAAGTGTTCTTACTGGGGAAAGGGAAGGTGTGCCGTTCTTTATCTCTTCCTCCCTGTTGGTTGAAATGGGATGTAATGGCTGGAGCACCAGCAGCCATCCTGGACCATGGTGTGACCTCAGGAATGAATGTCATATGCAGTGGAGCACAGTGGAGGCAGAAGCATCCAAGGGACCCGACGCAGGGCGACCATGGTGGTCCCGGGCTGGCCCTTTCAGACTTCACAACAGGAGGAGAAATCTATCACGCTGAATTCACGATCATCTGTTCTATCCGGGCAAGCCTAATCCTAATCTGGTGTAAGAGTGAGACACAGCAGAAAGTTCTATAGAATCAGAGCAGAACTCAAGGTCTGCTTCCCCTCCCTCAGCTGCGGGCTCTGCGCTTTCCTGCTGTTTGGTCTTCAGAGAAGCCCTGTGGGGCACGTGTCTCCCTGGATCAGAAGGGGAGACCAAACCCCACGGAAAGCATGTGGCTCGCTTGGCATCACACACCGGCACTCTGGGCTGCACGTGGGGGATCCTCTCGTTTCTCTCCAAACATGCTTTCCTTCCATGTTCCAGAAATCCACAGCCCAGCAGAAGGCAGTGGTTGACACGGGGACATCTCTGGGACCCTGGCGGACCTGCGAGGGCGTGTATGCCCCTGTGGCCCAGGCATCTGGGAATAGAAGGCAGTGAAGCCCCAGAGCTAGGCTGGTTCCAGCCTCAGGCCCCGCCCGCGCCAGACTAACCGACTCTCCAGGTGATCCCAGGCCAAGTCTCGTTCCTCAGGGTGGCTCTCCACAGGCTCACGTCCAGAGCTGGGGACAAAGCTTGCCCATGACCACCTCTGGTTGGTGGTGGAGGGCCTGGGGGGCTGGCCTGGGGTGGAGTAGTTTGGCGCAGGGCCTCGGAGGGGCTGAAAGGAAGAGAGCAGCGTCCCACTGGCCTTTGTGCGCCTCCCTGTTGGGCAGGCGGGGCGGAGCCAGTCTCCCCTCCTCACTGCAGGGGTGGGGCCTGCAGCCCCCTTCTGGGGCTCCTTCAGCCTGTGTGCTCCGGCTTGGCCTGGGCTCTGGGCCAGGCACCAGGAGGGCTCGGTGGGGAGAAAGGGAAGAGGAGCCAGGCTGGTAGACAGAGCTCAGAGCTGGAGCCTGGGGAGCCTGGGGGTACCCGGGGGAGCCTGAGGAACCTGGCGGGGGGTGGTTTCTGGGGAACTTGGAGGAGCCTGGGGAGCCTGGGGGTGGTTTCTGGGGAACTTGGAGGAGCCTGGGGGAGCGTGGGGAGCCTGGGGTGGAGAACCTGGAGGAGCCTGACGTACTGAGCAGACTGGGTCCCATTCCATCACCAGCACGCCCACCGGCTGTCTGATGCTGGGCGAGTCCATTTAAGACTCTGTGCGTCTGTGGGCACGGGAGACAGGCCGCGGGCCCTTGAAGCATCCCATAAATGGCAGCCCCGTGGAGAAGCCTGGGTCAGCGCCCAGCACTGCATGCACAGCGTGGGGACCTGGCAGGGGGCAAGCGCCTGGCAGCGGTCGCAGCGGAGCACGGGACACACAGGGGAGGCGCCCAGGCTGCGTGACCTGGGGACAGCGAGGGGCACAGCCGGGCTGCAGGGAGCACGAGGGCTGGGACCACACGTGTGTGGCTGACTCTGGAGGGGCACCGGGTGAGACTGCCCCCACGGGAGGGGAGGGGTCAAGGAAACCGAGTGACCGGCCTGGACATGGCCCCCCATGCCAGCTGGGCGCCAGGGCCCACCCTGCCTCACCCCCTTGGCGCATTCTGCTACAAGGCTCGGCCGGAACTGCCCAGTCTCTCTGACGCTGGCGGCTTTTGTCCCAGGATTTATTTTTCCGTCAGACGGATATCAGAGTCTCTTCACGTGGTGCTCTCCCGCGTCAGCAAAATAAAGATGCAAATAACGCCCCTGACCCGCTCCCGGGGCCAGGAGGAGGAACGCAGCGCCGCCGCCCCCGCCGCATGTGGAGGCTTTGAATTTTAAATTTCATTTTCCCATCGCTTTTCAATAAATGCTTTTCCCCGTGATGGCGCGAGTCCTGACCTTATAATGCCTGAGTTAAAAGGCAGTGTCTTGTTTCCAGCTGCAGATAATTTACTTTTGAATGGTCCAATTACACGGCAGCCGGGGCTCTGCCTGGCCGCGCAGAGACAGGCCGTTTGCAGGGAGATAACGCTGTCGCCTCAACATCTGAGTCGTCTGACCCGGCCTGTCCTCTGGGCTGGCGGGCGGGGCCCGGGCCTCTAAGGAGCCTTGACAGGCACATCCCTGGAGGGGACCCCTGTGCCCTCCTCACCCTCAGGCTGAGGCCAGCCCTGAGCGGCAGGTGACCCCTGGTGGCTCAGCCAGCCGGGACCCTGGTGAGGCCGTGGGTGGCACACGGCCTGGGTGCTCCTGCCGCCTGACTCTCTGCAGCCTGGAGGCCACGAGCGAGTGAGTGATGCCTGCCCAGGGAGACGTTAATTGGGGCGTGAAACACAGCACATGCTTTCGAAAGAAGCGTGACTTCTGACCTAGCGCCAGCCCCCGTTCGTATAACAAGGCGGCTTTATGAATTTCACGTCCGGGTAACAAAATCTGAACCAACCGTCCGTGCCTTCAAATTTCTTTCAATGAAACTGAAGCATTTTGCTTTTCTGTAATGTTTCTTTCCTGGGGGGAAAGAAAACATGGGTTTCCTCTCTGGTTTTCTTCACAAAATGTCTAGATCTAGGTGGTCCCATTTTAGAGCCTAAAGAAAAATTCCTAACCCTTCTTCCAGGAGAGGAAGGAAAGGACAAAGCGACCCTGGGCCTGTCCATGGTGTAAGAATGTGTCCGTCTCCAGAAACCAACAGGACCTACTGAATTTTAAACCCAGATACTCTTCCCTCTGAATTTCCTCTTACAAACAAATCTGAGTTATTGACAAAAAAAGGAAACGAGACTCCCCCAGCCCCTGGCAAGCGTGCGATGAGGGGCCACCACCTGCTTCATCCTGGACACTCAGGTGGTCGGCAGCAGGGACCAGGGTGAGGTCCTTGTTCGAGTGCAGACCATCTTGAAACTTCAGTTCGGCTTCCTGGATCCCGGGGTCTCCCATGTCAAAACTGGAGCCTACGGAGGGGCCAGTGAAGGGGGCTGGGCTCCTGGAGGCCGGGGGCTCCAAGGGGTACGAGCCAGCCCGCCTCCCACCTCTCCTCTCGGTGCTTCTTCAGCCCCCAGGGTGCAGCCGCTCCACTACAAGCCCATCCGCACCCACCTTGGCGCTGAAGCCCCTCGCACGCAGGGGCCCCTGGCACAGATCCGGGTCTCTAGGCTGGTGGCCATTAAGAGGATGGGAGGGACATCCCCGGAGCCTCTGGTCTTGCTTGCGATCAGTCCGAAGGCCGCCGTGGAGAGGCAGCTCAGTTCAAACCACGGCTGCCGCTCAAGCGTGTCTGCATGCCAGGCACTGGGTCCTGCATCTCAGACGCTGGATTTACCTGCAGTGAGTCAGAGGTGGCTGCAAATTTCCTGCCACTGTCCATGGGGAGGCAGAGTTTACTTCTCCATCTCCTTCAATCTGGGGCCACATGGAAAGGCCACCTGGAGGAGCCACAAGGACAGCGAGGAAGAGGCACTGGGACCAGGAACAGAAAGCGCCAAGACCCCGGGCAGACAAGTCGGTGGAGCGGCAGCCCTTTGGCTCAGCCGCCCTATGCCCGCCCCGGTGCGGAGGAAGGAAGCCCCGCGACACCACCAGACAGAGACGAGCCGTCCATGGGGCCTGGCGAGGCCCGCACCCCATGAAAGAAAGCAGCTGCGTCTGCGGCAGCAGGCTCTGTCCCCTCTAGAGAAGCTTGGGGCTGCCCTCAGAAAGGAAAGGTGAGAGGAGCCGAGGTGATGGCAGGGTCAACCGGGGACACGGAGAGGTCACGTGGCCCGAACAAGGGCACAGGGAAGTGTGTTCCTGGGCGTCCGGGGAGGGCTGCCGGGGAGGCCCTCGCTCTGTGTGGCTGGCTGGGTTTGGTGCTGCCCTCTCCTGGGAAGGAGCTGCCCGGGGGGCAGGCCCACCACTGATCAGGGTTCAGAAGCACAAGGCCCACGACCAGCAGCCCTCGCCCCTCCCGCCGGCCTCAGCTGCACCTGCTTCCTGTGAGGCTTCCGTCCACGGGAGGCCCACCGTGGCCACCCAAACTGCCAGGGAAGGAAGAGGACATCCTGCTGCCCCAGGAAGGCTGGCCACGCAGCTCTCCTTCCAGAATCAGGTAGCTTGGCTCCCACGAGAGCCCGGACCCACGAAGAGAGGGCATCTGGGGCCCCGCCAAGCACTCACGTGGACACAGGAGAGCAAGGGGCTTCTCCTGCAGCTGAGCTGGGGGGCTGAAGCCTGGGGGCTGGTGTCCCGCCCTCCCCTCTGACCATACGGTGTGGACGATGAAAGAGGTGGGACCCATGCGGAGCCAGCTCAGGGAAGTTCCGCCTGGAATGTTCTCTCTGGGGCTGCAGACCACCTTCCTCACAGGGCTCATCGCAAGCACTGACCTCTGCTCTGAGGCTCCGCCCACACGAGGCTCCGCCCATGTGAGGCTCCACCCACACGAGGCTCTCCCCCTGCACCACTGCCCCGCTCTGGGGCAGCCTGGCCTCCTCAAGCTCCTCTTCTCTACCGAGGCCCCGGCATCCCCAGACCCAGCCCCCAGCACTCTCTCGCCCTGCTGGAGTCACCTGCCCTGAGCTCACCTGTCCCGGCCTCAAGGCACAGGTGAGATGAAGGGCCCAGAGGAAGAGGGGCCCTTGTGCCCCCCAGGCCAGGCCTTCCGAATACCAGCAGGGGTCAGGGGTCAGGGTGGGGCACTCCTGGGAGGCAGCGAGGTGTGGGGCCCACAGAGGCCTGGGTGGGGTGCAGGGGGTGCTGGTCAGGACGGTGACAGAGACGTGAGGGGCAGAGACCCCCACGTCCTCAGAGCTCGCTGGCCCCCAGAACAGAGAGCACCTCCGGGCAGTGGGAGGAGACGGGAGGGAAGGGCGGCCCAGGCCAGGACCCGGGGGCTCGCCTGGCTCCCGGGCCCACCACCCCAGGTCACACTCTCC
Organism: Madoqua kirkii; assembly: GCA_006408675.1. Taxonomy (NCBI): domain Eukaryota; kingdom Metazoa; phylum Chordata; class Mammalia; order Artiodactyla; family Bovidae; genus Madoqua; species Madoqua kirkii. The sequence goes on along the minus strand of SJYC01122724.1, from coordinate 1,302 downwards.
TGCATTCCCCGCAGCTGGCTGCTCCTCCTTGCACCCACCCTGCCTGGCCCCGCCCTCACCTGCTCTGGGACCCCAGAGAGCACACCCAGGGGCTGCGGGCCTCTGACCACTGCCCCACTGCCTTCTCCACATCCCTACTGGCACGTTTACGAAATGGTCAAAAGGCGACCACGGGTATCTCCTACAAACCTACTCACAATACACCACCCCCTGGAACCCGTGCGCGCACACACACTTGTGGCCACTGCTGAGTTTTCCAAATTTTCTGGCATATTGAGTGCAGCACTGTCACAGCAGATGTGTATAAGAGACAGTCCTTGCACCCACCCTGCCTGGCCCCGCCCTCACCTGCTCTGGGACCCCAGAGAGCACACCCAGGGGCTGCGGGCCTCTGACCACTGCCCCACTGCCTTCTCCACATCCCTACTGGCACGTTTACGAAATGGTCAAAAGGCGACCACGGGTATCTCCTACAAACCTACTCACAATACACCACCCCCTGGAACCCGTGCGCGCACACACACACACACACACACACACACACACACACCACACCCCGCACACTTTCCCAGCGGCAGTTCACGGCACCAGGACCCACTGACTGCCAGCCCTGGTTCACCCATGACCTCTCTCTCCCCCTCCCCCACCCACTTCTAATCCGTGAGCATATCCTACCAACTCGACTGCAAGTCCCTGGACCCCAGTACCTCCCCGGTCCCCACGACTGAGCCATCGGCACCACCAAGCCTCCCGGCTGTAGGCTTCGTCCTGCGTCCTCCGCTTGGGCTGAGTGTCCCGGGGCCTAGACCGCACTGCCCTTTGCAGAGTGAGCCAGAGCCAGGCCCTGGGCCAGCAGGCCCCCCTCCGTGTCCACCCCGGCCGCCCTGCTGCAGAGCCCGCCTGCCTCCCGGAAGACGTCCCGCCGCTCCGCCCGTCCTCTGCCTTGTTTCTCCGAGACCCCAGCCCCAAGACCCCGTCACCAGCACCAGCACTGAGGGCTCCTTTCACCCCCTGCCGCCCCTCTGACCTCCCAGCACAGCCTCGCCTCCCCTGGTGTGTGGGCTCCCAGAGTCCTTGCTGACCCCCGGCCCCCACCAACTGATGCTCCAGAGATAAATATCCCACAACCTGCTCCTGCTCCCATGGAAACCTGAGCCCCTGGGGCAGGGCCCTTGCCTCAGCACCAGCAACGGTGGCCTGAACACCCAGAAAGTCCTCTGAAGGAATCCCTTCTGGCCTGGTCCGAAATCAGCAAGCCGGCTTCTGGGGTGGCGGTGCGTTCCCGGAGAGTCAGCTCCCGTT